>JBBHAA010003130.1:0-65693 GCA_037953035.1 Aquarana catesbeiana
CTCTACATCCCCCCCGCCTCACACCTGTCCCTCTACATCCCCCCCGCCTCACACCTGTCCCTCTACATCCCCCCGCCTCACACCTGTCCCTCTACATCCCCCCCGCCTCACACCTGTCCCTCTACTACCCCCCCGCCTCACACCTGTCCCTCTACATCCCCCCCGCCTCACACCTGTCCCTCTACATCCCCCCCGCCTCACACCTGTCCCTCTACATCCCCCCCGCCTCACACCTGTCCCTCTACATCCCCCCCGCCTCACACCTGTCCCTCTACATCCCCCCCGCCTCACACCTGTCCCTCTACATCCCCCCGCCTCACACCTGTCCCTCTACATCCCCCCGCCTCACACCTGTCCCTCTACATCCCCCCGCCTCACACCTGTCCCTCTACATCCCCCCCGCCTCACACCTGTCCCTCTACATCCCCCCCCCCGCCTCACACCTGTCCCTCTACATCCCCCCCGCCTCACACCTGTCCCTCTACTACCCCCCCGCCTCACACCTGTCCCTCTACATCCCCCCCGCCTCACACCCTGTCCCTCTACATCCCCCCCGCCTCACACCTGTCCCTCTACATCCCCCCCGCCTCACACCTGTCCCTCTACATCCCCCCCCGCCTCACACCTGTCCCTCTACTACCCCCCGCCTCACACCTGTCCCTCTACTACCCCCCGCCTCACACCTGTCCCTCTACTACCCCCCCACCTCACACCTGTCCCTCTACTACCCCCCCACCTCACACCTGTCCTTCTACATCCCCCCCGCCTCACACCTGTCCCTCTACATCCCCCCCGCCTCACACCTGTCCCTCTACATCCCCCCCGCCTCACACCTGTCCCTCTACATCCCCCCCGCCTCACACCTGTCCCTCTACATCCCCCCCGCCTCACACCTGTCCCTCTACATCCCCCCCGCCTCACACCTGTCCCTCTACATCCCCCCCCGCCTCACACCTGTCCCTCTACATCCCCCCCGCCTCACACCTGTCCCTCTACTACCCCCCCACCTCACACCTGTCCCTCTACTACCCCCCCGCCTCACACCTGTCCCTCTACATCCCCCCCGCCTCACACCTGTCCCTCTACTACCCCCCCACCTCACACCTGTCCCTCTACATCCCCCCCACCTCACACCTGTCCCTCTACATCCCCCCCGCCTCACACCTGTCCCTCTACATCCCCCCCGCCTCACACCTGTCCCTCTACTACCCCCCCGCCTCACACCTGTCCCTCTACATCCCCCCCGCCTCACACCTGTCCCTCTACATCCCCCCTGCCCCTCTGTCAGCTCCTCTCTCATTGGTCTCTGTTTCTCCCCTCATTTCTAGGCCCTCCTCCCTCTCCTGACCCCCTGTCAGTCTTTCTGACAGTCTACCCCCCGCCCCTCCCCATGTATTGCCCCTCAGGGGGTCACACACACGTCTGGGCCCTCATACCGGACAATCACACACAGCCGCATCCTCCAGTCTCCGCCATCTTGGATCGGGGACAGCCGGAAGTAGCTCTGACACATGGCGCATGCGCAGAATTATGGCTGTAGGAGAGGGCCGTCCTCCTCATTAGATCCCGCCCTTCAGCCAGCTGATTGGAGGCGAGCGGTGTCACTCGAGATCAACTCCTTATTTATTGGCTAATTTTTAGATAGGGCGGGGCGTTGCCTGGGAGACAGTTACGAGGAGACGAGACGCTGAGGAGAGAAGACGGAGAGCCGGAGGTGAGTCTCCCATGGCAACCGGCCTGTGAGGGGGGACCGGGGGGAGGGGAGTCTGTACAGAGGGGGAGAGTCTGTACAGAGAGGACCGGGGAGAGTCTGTACAGAGAGGACCGGGGGGAGTCTGTACAGAGAGGACCGGGGAGAGTCTGTACAGAGAGGACCGGGGAGAGTCTGTACAGAGAGGACCGGGGAGAGTCTGTACAGAGAGGACCGGGGGAGTCTGTACAGAGAGGACCGGGGGGGAGTCTGTACAGAGAGGACCGGGGAGAGTCTGTACAGAGAGGGGAGAGTCTGTACAGAGAGGACCGGGGAGAGTCTGTACAGAGAGGACCGGGGAGAGTCTGTACAGAGAGGACCGGGGAGAGTCTGTACAGAGAGGACCGGGGAGAGTCTGTACAGAGAGGACCGGGGGAGTCTGTACAGAGAGGACCGGGGAGAGTCTGTACAGAGAGGACCGGGGGGAGTCTGTACAGAGAGGACCGGGGAGAGTCTGTACAGAGAGGACCGGGGAGAGTCTGTACAGAGAGGACCGGGGGGAGTCTGTACAGAGAGGACCGGGGGGAGTCTGTACAGAGAGGACCGGGGGGAGTCTGTACAGAGAGGACCGGGGAGAGTCTGTACAGAGAGGACCGGGGAGAGTCTGTACAGAGAGGACCGGGGGGAGTCTGTACAGAGAGGACCGGGGAGAGTCTGTACAGAGAGGACCGGGGGGAGTCTGTACAGAGAGGACCGGGGAGAGTCTGTACAGAGAGGGGAGAGTCTGTACAGAGAGGACCGGGGAGAGTCTGTACAGAGAGGACCGGGGAGAGTCTGTACAGAGAGGACCGGGGAGAGTCTGTACAGAGAGGGGAGAGTCTGTACAGAGAGGACCGGGGAGAGTCTGTACAGAGAGGACCGGGGAGAGTCTGTACAGAGAGGACCGGGGGGAGTCTGTACAGAGGGGACCGGGGGAGTCTGTACAGAGAGGACCGGGGAGAGTCTGTACAGAGAGGAGAGAGTCTGTACAGAGAGGACCGGGGAGAGTCTGTACAGAGAGGACCGGGGAGAGTCTGTACAGAGAGGACCGGGGGAGAGTCTGTACAGAGAGGACCGGGGAGAGTCTGTACAGAGAGGACCGGGGGGAGTCTGTACAGAGAGGACCGGGGGGAGTCTGTACAGAGAGGACCGGGGAGAGTCTGTACAGAGAGGACCGGGGGAGAGTCTGTACAGAGAGGACCGGGGGGAGTCTGTACAGAGAGGACCGGGGAGAGTCTGTACAGAGAGGACCGGGGAGAGTCTGTACAGAGAGGACCGGGGAGAGTCTGTACAGAGAGGACCGGGGGAGAGTCTGTACAGAGAGGACCGGGGAGAGTCTGTACAGAGAGGACCGGGGAGAGTCTGTACAGAGAGGACCGGGGAGAGTCTGTACAGAGAGGACCGGGGAGAGTCTGTACAGAGAGGACCGGGGAGAGTCTGTACAGAGAGGACCGGGGAGAGTCTGTACAGAGAGGACCGGGGAGAGTCTGTACAGAGAGGGGAGAGTCTGTACAGAGAGGGGAGAGTCTGTACAGAGAGGACCGGGGAGAGTCTGTACAGAGAGGGGAGAGTCTGTACAGAGAGGACCGGGGAGAGTCTGTACAGAGAGGACCGGGGAGAGTCTGTACAGAGAGGACCGGGGAGAGTCTGTACAGAGAGGACCGGGGAGAGTCTGTACAGAGAGGACCGGGGAGAGTCTGTACAGAGAGGACCGGGGAGAGTCTGTACAGAGAGGACCGGGGAGAGTCTGTACAGAGAGGACCGGGGAGAGTCTGTACAGAGAGGACCGGGGAGAGTCTGTACAGAGAGGACCGGGGAGAGTCTGTACAGAGAGGACCGGGGAGAGTCTGTACAGAGAGGACCGGGGAGAGTCTGTACAGAGAGGACCGGGGGGAGTCTGTACAGAGAGGAGAGTCTGTACAGAGAGGACCGGGGAGAGTCTGTACAGAGAGGACCGGGGAGAGTCTGTACAGAGAGGACCGGGGAGAGTCTGTACAGAGAGGACCGGGGAGAGTCTGTACAGAGAGGACCGGGGAGAGTCTGTACAGAGAGGACCGGGGGGAGTCTGTACAGAGAGGACCGGGGAGAGTCTGTACAGAGAGGACCGGGGAGAGTCTGTACAGGAGAGGACCGGGGAGAGTCTGTACAGAGAGGACCGGGGAGAGTCTGTACAGAGAGGACCGGGAGAGTCTGTACAGAGAGGACCGGGGAGAGTCTGTACAGAGAGGACCGGGGAGAGTCTGTACAGAGAGGACCGGGGAGAGTCTGTACAGAGAGGACCGGGGGGAGTCTGTACAGAGAGGACCGGGGAGAGTCTGTACAGAGAGGACCGGGGAGAGTCTGTACAGAGAGGACCGGGAGAGTCTGTACAGAGAGGACCGGGGAGAGTCTGTACAGAGAGGGAGAGTCTGTACAGAGAGGACCGGGGAGAGTCTGTACAGAGAGGGGAGAGTCTGTACAGAGAGGACCGGGGAGAGTCTGTACAGAGAGGGGAGAGTCTGTACAGAGAGGACCGGGGGGAGTCTGTACAGAGAGGAGAGAGGAGAGTCTGTACAGAGAGGGGAGAGTCTGTACAGAGAGGACCGGGGAGAGTCTGTACAGAGAGGACCGGGGAGAGTCTGTACAGAGAGGACCGGGGGGAGAGTCTGTACAGAGAGGACCGGGGAGAGTCTGTACAGAGAGGACCGGGGGGAGTCTGTACAGAGAGGACCGGGGAGAGTCTGTACAGAGAGGACCGGGGAGAGTCTGTACAGAGAGGACCGGGGAGAGTCTGTACAGAGAGGACCGGGGGGAGTCTGTACAGAGAGGACCGGGGAGAGTCTGTACAGAGAGGACCGGGGAGAGTCTGTACAGAGAGGACCGGGGGGAGTCTGTACAGAGAGGAGAGAGGAGAGTCTGTACAGAGAGGACCGGGGAGAGTCTGTACAGAGAGGAGAGAGGAGAGTCTGTACAGAGAGGACCGGGAGAGTCTGTACAGAGAGGACCGGGGAGAGTCTGTACAGAGAGGACCGGGGGAGTCTGTACAGAGAGGACCGGGGAGAGTCTGTACAGAGAGGACCGGGGAGAGTCTGTACAGAGAGGAGAGAGGAGAGTCTGTACAGAGAGGACCGGGGAGAGTCTGTACAGAGAGGAGAGAGGAGAGTCTGTACAGAGAGGACCGGGGAGAGTCTGTACAGAGAGGACCGGGGAGAGTCTGTACAGAGAGGACCGGGGAGAGTCTGTACAGAGAGGACCGGGGAGAGTCTGTACAGAGAGGACCGGGGAGAGTCTGTACAGAGAGGACCGGGGAGAGTCTGTACAGAGAGGACCGGGGAGAGTCTGTACAGAGAGGACCGGGGAGAGTCTGTACAGAGAGGACCGGGGGGAGTCTGTACAGAGAGGACCGGGGAGAGTCTGTACAGAGAGGACCGGGGAGAGTCTGTACAGAGAGGGGAGAGTCTGTACAGAGAGGACCGGGGAGAGTCTGTACAGAGAGGACCGGGGAGAGTCTGTACAGAGAGGACCGGGGAGAGTCTGTACAGAGAGGACCGGGGAGAGTCTGTACAGAGAGGACCGGGGAGAGTCTGTACAGAGAGGACCGGGGAGAGTCTGTACAGAGAGGACCGGGGAGAGTCTGTACAGAGAGGACCGGGGAGAGTCTGTACAGAGAGGACCGGGGAGAGTCTGTACAGAGAGGACCGGGGAGAGTCTGTACAGAGAGGACCGGGGAGAGTCTGTACAGAGAGGACCGGGGGAGTCTGTACAGAGAGGACCGGGGAGAGTCTGTACAGAGAGGACCGGGGGGAGTCTGTACAGAGAGGACCGGGGAGAGTCTGTACAGAGAGGACCGGGGAGAGTCTGTACAGAGAGGACCGGGGAGAGTCTGTACAGAGAGGAGAGAGTCTGTACAGAGAGGAGAGAGTCTGTACAGAGAGGACCGGGGGGACCGGGGAGAGTCTGTACAGAGAGGGGAGAGTCTGTACAGAGAGGAGAGAGTCTGTACAGGGGAGAGTCTGTACAGAGAGGACCGGGGAGAGTCTGTACAGAGAGGACCGGGGAGAGTCTGTACAGAGAGGACCGGGGAGAGTCTGTACAGAGAGGACCGGGGAGAGTCTGTACAGAGAGGACCGGGGAGAGTCTGTACAGAGAGGACCGGGGGAGAGTCTGTACAGAGAGGACCGGGGAGAGTCTGTACAGAGAGGACCGGGGAGAGTCTGTACAGAGAGGACCGGGGAGAGTCTGTACAGAGAGGACCGGGGAGAGTCTGTACAGAGAGGACCGGGGGGAGTCTGTACAGAGAGGACCGGGGAGAGTCTGTACAGAGAGGACCGGGGGAGAGTCTGTACAGAGAGGACCGGGGAGAGTCTGTACAGAGAGGACCGGGGAGAGTCTGTACAGAGAGGACCGGGGAGAGTCTGTACAGAGAGGACCGGGGGAGAGTCTGTACAGAGAGGACCGGGGAGAGTCTGTACAGAGAGGACCGGGGAGAGTCTGTACAGAGAGGACCGGGGAGAGTCTGTACAGAGAGGACCGGGGAGAGTCTGTACAGAGAGGACCGGGGAGAGTCTGTACAGAGAGGACCGGGGAGAGTCTGTACAGAGAGGACCGGGGAGAGTCTGTACAGAGAGGACCGGGGGAGTCTGTACAGAGAGGACCGGGGAGAGTCTGTACAGAGAGGACCGGGGAGAGTCTGTACAGAGAGGACCGGGGAGAGTCTGTACAGAGAGGACCGGGGAGAGTCTGTACAGAGAGGACCGGGGAGAGTCTGTACAGAGAGGACCGGGGGGAGTCTGTACAGAGAGGACCGGGGAGAGTCTGTACAGAGAGGACCGGGGAGAGTCTGTACAGAGAGGACCGGGGAGAGTCTGTACAGAGAGGACAGGGGGAGAGTCTGTACAGAGAGGACCGGGGAGAGTCTGTACAGAGAGGACCGAGGAGAGTCTGTACAGAGAGGACCGGGGAGAGTCTGTACAGAGAGGACCGGGGAGAGTCTGTACAGAGAGGACGGGGAGAGTCTGTACAGAGAGGACCGGGGAGAGTCTGTACAGAGAGGACCGGGGAGAGTCTGTACAGAGAGGACCGGGGAGAGTCTGTACAGAGAGGACCGGGGAGAGTCTGTACAGAGAGGACCGGGGAGAGTCTGTACAGAGAGGACCGGGGAGAGTCTGTACAGAGAGGACCGGGGGGAGTCTGTACAGAGAGGACCGGGGAGAGTCTGTACAGAGAGGACCGGGGAGAGTCTGTACAGAGAGGGACGGGGAGAGTCTGTACAGAGAGGACCGGGGAGAGTCTGTACAGAGAGGACCGGGGAGAGTCTGTACAGAGAGGACCGGGGAGAGTCTGTACAGAGAGGACCGGGGAGAGTCTGTACAGAGAGGACCGGGGGGAGTCTGTACAGAGAGGACCGGGGAGAGTCTGTACAGAGAGGACCGGGGGGAGTCTGTACAGAGAGGACCGGGGAGAGTCTGTACAGAGAGGACCGGGGAGAGTCTGTACAGAGAGGACCGGGGAGAGTCTGTACAGAGAGGACCGGGGAGAGTCTGTACAGAGAGGACCGGGGAGAGTCTGTACAGAGAGGAGAGAGTCTGTACAGAGAGGACCGGGGAGAGTCTGTACAGAGAGGGGAGAGTCTGTACAGAGAGGAGAGAGTCTGTACAGAGAGGACCGGGGAGAGTCTGTACAGAGAGGACCGGGGAGAGTCTGTACAGAGAGGACCGGGGGGAGTCTGTACAGAGAGGACCGGGGAGAGTCTGTACAGAGAGGACCGGGGAGAGTCTGTACAGAGAGGACCGGGGAGAGTCTGTACAGAGAGGACCGGGGAGAGTCTGTACAGAGAGGACCGGGGGGAGTCTGTACAGAGAGGACCGGGGAGAGTCTGTACAGAGAGGACCGGGGAGAGTCTGTACAGAGAGGACCGGGGAGAGTCTGTACAGAGAGGACCGGGGAGAGTCTGTACAGAGAGGACCGGGGGGAGTCTGTACAGAGAGGACCGGGGAGAGTCTGTACAGAGAGGAGAGAGGAGAGTCTGTACAGAGAGGACCGGGGAGAGTCTGTACAGAGAGGACCGGGGAGAGTCTGTACAGAGAGAGGAGAGTCTGTACAGAGAGGACCGGGGGAGTCTGTACAGAGAGGACCGGGGGAGAGTCTGTACAGAGAGGACCGGGGGGAGTCTGTACAGAGAGGACCGGGGAGAGTCTGTACAGAGAGGACCGGGGAGAGTCTGTACAGAGAGGACCGGGGAGAGTCTGTACAGAGAGGGGAGAGTCTGTACAGAGAGGACCGGGGAGAGTCTGTACAGAGAGGACCGGGGAGAGTCTGTACAGAGAGGACCGGGGAGAGTCTGTACAGAGAGGAGAGAGTCTGTACAGAGAGGAGAGAGTCTGTACAGAGAGGACCGGGGAGAGTCTGTACAGAGAGGACCGGGGAGAGTCTGTACAGAGAGGACCGGGGAGAGTCTGTACAGAGAGGACCGGGGGGAGTCTGTACAGAGAGGACCGGGGAGAGTCTGTACAGAGAGGACCGGGGAGAGTCTTGTACAGAGAGGACCGGGGAGAGTCTGTACAGAGAGGACCGGGGAGAGTCTGTACAGAGAGGACCGGGGAGAGTCTGTACAGAGAGGACCGGGGAGAGTCTGTACAGAGAGGACCGGGGGGGAGTCTGTACAGAGAGGACCGGGGAGAGTCTGTACAGAGAGGACCGGGGAGAGTCTGTACAGAGAGGACCGGGGGGGAGTCTGTACAGAGAGGACCGGGGAGAGTCTGTACAGAGAGGACCGGGGGGAGTCTGTACAGAGAGGAGAGAGGAGAGTCTGTACAGAGAGGACCGGGGAGAGTCTGTACAGAGAGGACCGGGGGAGAGTCTGTACAGAGAGGACCGGGGAGAGTCTGTACAGAGAGGACCGGGGGGAGTCTGTACAGAGAGGACCGGGGAGAGTCTGTACAGAGAGGACCGGGGAGGAGTCTGTACAGAGAGGACCGGGGAGAGTCTGTACAGAGAGGACCGGGGGGAGTCTGTACAGAGAGGACCGGGGAGAGTCTGTACAGAGAGGACCGGGGAGAGTCTGTACAGAGAGGACCGGGGAGAGTCTGTACAGAGAGGACCGGGGGGAGTCTGTACAGAGAGGACCGGGGGGAGTCTGTACAGAGAGGACCGGGGGGAGTCTGTACAGAGAGGACCGGGGAGAGTCTGTACAGAGAGGACCGGGGAGAGTCTGTACAGAGAGGACCGGGGGGAGTCTGTACAGAGAGGAGAGTCTGTACAGAGAGGACCGGGGAGAGTCTGTACAGAGAGGACCGGGGGGAGTCTGTACAGAGAGGACCGGGGAGAGTCTGTACAGAGAGGACCGGGGAGAGTCTGTACAGAGAGGACCGGGGAGAGTCTGTACAGAGAGGACCGGGGGGAGTCTGTACAGAGAGGACCGGGGAGAGTCTGTACAGAGAGGGGAGAGTCTGTACAGAGAGGACCGGGGAGAGTCTGTACAGAGAGGACCGGGGGGAGTCTGTACAGAGAGGACCGGGGGGAGTCTGTACAGAGAGGACCGGGGAGAGTCTGTACAGAGAGGACCGGGGGGGAGTCTGTACAGAGAGGACCGGGGAGAGTCTGTACAGAGAGGACCGGGGAGAGTCTGTACAGAGAGGACCGGGGGGAGGGGAGTGTACAGGGAGGGACCGGGGAGAGTCTGTACAGAGAGGACCGGGGGGAGTCTGTAAGTCTGTACGAGAGGACCGGGGAGAGTCTGTACAGAGAGGACCGGGGGGGAGTCTGTACAGAGAGGACCGGGGAGGAGTCTGTACAGAGAGGACCGGGGAGAGTCTGTACAGAGAGGACCGGGGGAGAGTCTGTACAGAGAGGACCGGGGGGAGTCTGTACAGAGAGGACCGGGGGAGTCTGTACAGAGAGGACCGGGGAGAGTCTGAACAGGAGACCGGGGAGTCTGTACAGAGAGGACCGGGGAGGAGTCTGTACAGAGAGGACCGGGGGGAGTCTGTACAGAGAGGACCGGGGGGAGTCTGTACAGAGAGGACCGGGGGAGTCTGTACAGAGAGGACCGGGGGAGAGTCTGTACAGAGAGGACCGGGGGAGAGTCTGTACAGAGAGGACCGGGGAGAGTCTGTACAGAGAGGACCGGGAGAGTCTGTACAGAGAGGACCGGGGAGAGTCCTGTACAGAGAGGACCGGGGGGAGTCTGTACAGAGAGGACCGGGGAGAGTCTGTACAGAGAGGACCGGGGAGAGTCTGTACAGAGAGGACCGGGGAGAGTCTGTACAGAGAGGACCGGGAGAGTCTGTACAGAGAGGACCGGGGGAGAGTCTGTACAGAGAGGACCGGGAGAGTCTGTACAGAGAGGACCGGGAGAGTCTGTACAGAGAGGACCGGGGAGAGTCTGTACAGAGAGGGGGGAGTCTGTACAGAGAGGACCGGGGGGAGAGTCTGTACAGAGAGGGGGAGTCTGTACAGAGAGGACCGGGGGAGAGTCTGTACAGAGAGGGGGAGTCTGTACAGAGAGGACCGGGGAGAGTCTGTACAGAGAGGGGGGAGTCTGTACAGAGAGGACCGGGGAGAGTCTGTACAGAGAGGAGGGAGAGTCTGTACAGAGAGGACGGGGAGAGTCTGTACAGAGAGGACCGGGGAGAGTCTGTACAGAGAGGACCGGGGAGAGTCTGTACAGAGAGGACCGGGGAGAGTCTGTACAGAGAGGACCGGGGAGAGTCTGTACAGAGAGGAGAGAGAGAGTCTGTACAGAGAGGACCGGGGAGGAGTCTGTACAGAGAGGACCGGGGAGAGTCTGTACAGAGAGGACCGGGGGGGAGTCTGTACAGAGAGGACCGGGGAGAGTCTGTACAGAGAGGACCGGGGAGAGTCTGTACAGAGAGGACCGGGGAGAGTCTGTACAGAGAGGACCGGGGGGAGTCTGTACAGAGAGGACCGGGGGGAGTCTGTACAGAGAGGACCGGGGGGAGTCTGTACAGAGAGGACCGGGGGAGAGTCTGTACAGAGAGGACCGGGGAGAGTCTGTACAGAGAGGACCGGGGAGAGTCTGTACAGAGAGGACCGGGGAGAGTCTGTACAGAGAGGACCGGGGAGAGTCTGTACAGAGAGGAGAGTCTGTACAGAGAGGACCGGGGAGAGTCTGTACAGAGAGGACCGGGGAGAGTCTGTACAGAGAGGACCGGGGAGAGTCTGTACAGAGAGGGGAGAGGAGAGTCTGTACAGAGAGGACCGGGGAGAGTCTGTACAGAGAGGACCGGGGGAGTCTGTACAGAGAAGGACCGGGGAGAGTCTGTACAGAGAGGACCGGGGAGAGTCTGTACAGAGAGGACCGGGGAGAGTCTGTACAGAGGGGACCGGGGAGAGTCTGTACAGAGAGGACCGGGGAGAGTCTGTACAGAGAGGACCGGGGAGAGTCTGTACAGAGAGACCGGGGAGAGTCTGTACAGAGAGGACCGGGGAGAGTCTGTACAGAGAGGAGAGTCTGTACAGAGAGGACCGGGGAGAGTCTGTACAGAGAGGAGAGAGGAGAGTCTGTACAGAGAGGACCGGGGAGAGTCTGTACAGAGAGGACCGGGGAGAGTCTGTACAGAGGGGACCGGGGAGAGTCTGTACAGAGAGGACCGGGGAGAGTCTGTACAGAGAGGACCGGGGAGAGTCTGTACAGAGAGGAGAGTCTGTACAGAGAGGACCGGGGAGAGTCTGTACAGAGAGGAGAGAGGAGAGTCTGTACAGAGAGGACCGGGGAGAGTCTGTACAGAGAGGACCGGGGAGAGTCTGTACAGAGGGGACCGGGGAGAGTCTGTACAGAGAGGACCGGGGAGAGTCTGTACAGAGAGGAGAGAGGAGAGTCTGTACAGAGAGGACCGGGGAGAGTCTGTACAGAGAGGACCGGGAGAGTCTGTACAGAGAGGACCGGGGAGAGTCTGTACAGAGAGGACCGGGGAGAGTCTGTACAGAGAGGACCGGGGAGAGTCTGTACAGAGAGGACCGGGAGAGTCTGTACAGAGAGGACCGGGGAGAGTCTGTACAGAGAGGACCGGGGAGAGTCTGTACAGAGAGGACCGGGGAGAGTCTGTACAGAGAGGACCGGGGGAGTCTGTACAGAGAGGACCGGGGAGAGTCTGTACAGAGAGGGGAGAGGAGAGTCTGTACAGAGAGGACCGGGGGGAGTCTGTACAGAGAGGACCGGGGGGAGTCTGTACAGAGAGGGACCGGGGGGAGTCTGTACAGAGAGGACCGGGGGGGAAGTCTGTACAGAGAGGACCGGGGGGAGTCTGTACAGAGAGGACCGGGGGGAGTCTGTACAGAGAGGACCGGGGGAGTCTGTACAGAGAGGACCGGGGGAGTCTGTACAGAGAGGACCTGGGGGAGTCTGTACAGAGAGGACCGGGGGGAGTCTGTACAGAGAGGACCGGGGGGAGTCTGTACAGAGAGGACCGGGGGGAGTCTGTACAGAGAGGACCGGGGAGAGTCTGTACAGAGAGGACCGGGGAGAGTCTGTACAGAGAGGACCGGGGAGAGTCTGTACAGAGAGGACCGGGGAGAGTCTGTACAGAGAGGACCGGGGAGAGTCTGTACAGAGAGGAGAGAGTCTGTACAGAGAGGACCGGGGAGAGTCTGTACAGAGAGGGGAGAGTCTGTACAGAGAGGACCGGGGAGAGTCTGTACAGAGAGGACCGGGGAGAGTCTGTACAGAGAGGACCGGGGGGAGTCTGTACAGAGAGGACCGGGGAGAGTCTGTACAGAGAGGACCGGGGAGAGTCTGTACAGAGAGGACCGGGGAGAGTCTGTACAGAGAGGACCGGGGAGAGTCTGTACAGAGAGGACCGGGGAGAGTCTGTACAGAGAGGACCGGGGAGAGTCTGTACAGAGAGGACCGGGGAGAGTCTGTACAGAGAGGACCGGGGAGAGTCTGTACAGAGAGGACCGGGGAGAGTCTGTACAGAGAGGACCGGGGAGAGTCTGTACAGAGAGGACCGGGGGGAGTCTGTACAGAGAGGAGAGTCTGTACAGAGAGGACCGGGGAGAGTCTGTACAGAGAGGACCGGGGAGAGTCTGTACAGAGAGGCCCGGGGAGAGTCTGTACAGAGAGGACCGGGGGGAGTCTGTACAGAGAGGACCGGGGGAGTCTGTACAGAGAGGACCGGGGGGAGTCTGTACAGAGAGGACCGGGGGGAGTCTGTACAGAGAGGACCGGGGGAGGGGAGTCTGTACAGAGAGGACCGGGGGAGTCTGTACAGAGAGGACCGGGGGGAGTCTGTACAGAGAGGACCGGGGGGAGTCTGTACAGAGAGGACCGGGGGGAGTCTGTACAGAGAGGAGAGAGGGGGGAGTCTGTACAGAGAGGACCGGGGAGAGTCTGTACAGAGAGGAGAGAGGGGGAGTCTGTACAGAGAGGAGAGAGGGGGGAGTCTGTACAGAGAGGAGAGAGGGGGAGTCTGTACAGAGAGGAGAGTCTGTACAGAGAAGGGAGAGTCTGTACAGAGAGGACCGGGGAGAGTCTGTACAGAGAGGACCGGGGAGTCTGTACAGAGAGGACCGGGGGGAGTCTGTACAGAGAGGACCGGGGGGAGTCTGTACAGAGAGGACCGGGGGAGGGGAGTCTGTACAGAGAGGACCGGGGGGAGTCTGTACAGAGAGGACCGGGGGAGTCTGTACAGAGAGGACCGGGGGGAGTCTGTACAGAGAGGACCGGGGGGAGTCTGTACAGAGAGGACCGGGGGGAGTCTGTACAGAGAGGACCGGGGGGAGTCTGTACAGAGAGGACCGGGGAGAGTCTGTACAGAGAGGACCGGGGGGAGTCTGTACAGAGAGGACCGGGGAGAGTCTGTACAGAGAGGACCGGGGAGAGTCTGTACAGAGAGGACCGGGGAGAGTCTGTACAGAGAGGACCGGGGAGAGTCTGTACAGAGAGGACCGGGGAGAGTCTGTACAGAGAGGACCGGGGAGAGTCTGTACAGAGAGGACCGGGGGAGTCTGTACAGAGAGGACCGGGGAGAGTCTGTACAGAGAGGACCGGGGAGAGTCTGTACAGAGAGGGACCGGGAGAGTCTGTACAGAGAGGACCGGGGAGAGTCTGTACAGAGAGGACCGGGGGAGTCTGTACAGAGAGGACCGGGGAGAGTCTGTACAGAGAGGACCGGGGAGAGTCTGTACAGAGAGGACCGGGGAGAGTCTGTACAGAGAGGACCGGGGAGAGTCTGTACAGAGAGGACCGGGGAGAGTCTGTACAGAGAGGACCGGGGAGAGTCTGTACAGAGAGGACCGGGGGAGAGTCTGTACAGAGAGGACCGGGGAGAGTCTGTACAGAGAGGACCGGGGGAGAGTCTGTACAGAGAGGACCGGGGGAGTCTGTACAGAGAGGAGAGTCTGTACAGAGAGGACCGGGGAGAGTCTGTACAGAGAGGACCGGGGGGAGTCTGTACAGAGAGGACCGGGGGGAGGGGAGTCTGTACAGAGAGGACCGGGGGGAGGGGAGTCTGTACAGAGAGGACCGGGGGGAGTCTGTACAGAGAGGACCGGGGGGAGTCTGTACAGAGGGGACCGGGGGGAGTCTGTACAGAGAGGACCGGGGGGAGTCTGTACAGAGAGGAGAGAGGGGGAGTCTGTACAGAGAGGAGAGAGGGGGGAGTCTGTACAGAGAGGACCGGGGGAGTCTGTACAGAGACGAGAGGACCGGGGGGAGTCGAGGGGGAGAGTCTGTACAGAGAGGACCGGGGAGAGTCTGTACAGAGAGGACCGGGAGAGTCTGTACAGAGAGGACCGGGGGGGAGTCTGTACAGAGAGGACCGGGGGGAGTCTGTACAGAGAGGACCGGGAGAGTCTGTACAGAGAGGACCGGGGGAGTCTGTACAGAGAGGACCGGGGGGAGTCTGTACAGAGAGGACCGGGGGAGAGTCTGTACAGAGAGGACCGGGGGGAGTCTGTACAGAGAGGACCGGGGAGAGTCTGTACAGAGAGGACCGGGGGGAGTCTGTACAGAGAGGACCGGGGAGAGTCTGTACAGAGAGGACCGGGGAGAGTCTGTACAGAGAGGAGAGAGGGAGAGTCTGTACAGAGAGGACCGGGGGGAGTCTGTACAGAGAGGACCGGGGGGAGTCTGTACAGAGAGGACCGGGGAGAGTCTGTACAGAGAGGACCGGGGGGAGTCTGTACAGAGAGGACCGGGGGGGAGTCTGTACAGAGAGGACCGGGGGGAGTCTGTACAGAGAGGACCGGGGGGAGGGAGTCTGTACAGAGAGGACCGGGGGAGAGTCTGTACAGAGAGGACCGGGGGGAGTCTGTACAGAGAGGACCGGGGGGAGTCTGTACAGAGAGGACCGGGGGGAGTCTGTACAGAGAGGACCGGGGGGAGTCTGTACAGAGAGGACCGGGGGGAGTCTGTACAGAGAGGACCGGGGGAGGGGAGTCTGTACAGAGAGGACCGGGGGGAGTCTGTACAGAGAGGACCGGGGGGAGTCTGTACAGAGAGGACCGGGGGGAGTCTGTACAGAGAGGACCGGGGGAGTCTGTACAGAGAGGACCGGGGGGAGTCTGTACAGAGAGGACCGGTGGGAGTCTGTACAGAGAGGAGAGAGGGGGGAGTCTGTACAGAGAGGAGAGAGGGGGGAGTCTGTACAGAGGGAGAGAGGGGGGAGTCTGTACAGAGAGGAGAGAGGGGGGAGTCTGTACAGAGAGGGAGAGGGGGGAGTCTGTACAGAGAGGACGGGGGAGTCTGTACAGAGAGAGGAGAGTCTGTACAGAGAGGACCGGGGAGAGTCTGTACAGAGAGGACCGGGGGAGAGTCTGTACAGAGAGGACCGGGGAGAGTCTGTACAGAGAGGACCGGGGAGAGTCCTGTACAGAGAGGACCGGGGAGAGTCTGTACAGAGAGGACCGGGGAGAGTCTGTACAGAGAGGACCGGGGGGAGTCTGTACAGAGAGGACCGGGGGAGTCTGTACAGAGAGACCGGGGGGAGTCTGTACAGAGAGGACCCGGGGGGGAGTCTGTACAGAGGGGACCGGGGGAGTCTGTACAGAGGGGACCGGGGGGAGTCTGTACAGAGGGACCGGGGGGGAGTCTGTACAGGAGGGGACCGGGGGGAGTCTGTACAGAGGGGACCGGGGGGAGTCTGTACAGGAGGGGACCGGGGGAGAGTCTGTACAGGCGGGGACCGGAGGGGGAGTCTGTACAGGAGGGACCGGGGGGGGGAGTCTGTACAGGAGGGACCGGGGGGAGTCTGTACAGGAGGAGACCGGGGGGGTATTGGGGGCGGTCTGTACAGGAGGGGACCGGGGTGAGTCTGTACAGAGGGGACCGGGGTGAGTCTGTACAGAGAGGGACCGGGGGGAGTCTGTACAGAGGGGACCGGGGGGGGCGTCTGTACAGGAGGGGACCGGGGGGGGGAGTCTGTACAGGAGGGGACCGGGGGGGGGTGAGTCTGTACAGGAGGGACCGGGGGGAGTCTGTACAGGAGGGACCGGGGGAGTCTGTACAGAGAGGACCGGGGGGAGTCTGTACAGAGGGGACCGGGGGGGCGTCTGTACAGGAGGGGACCGGGGGGGGGAGTCTGTACAGGAGGGGACCGGGGGGTGAGTCTGTACAGGAGGGACCGGGGGAGTCTGTACAGAGAGGACCGGGGGGAGTCTGTACAGAGGGACCGGGGGGAGTCTGTACAGAGAGGACCGGGGGGAGTCTGTACAGAGAGGACCGGGGGGAGTCTGTACAGAGAGGGACCGGGGGGAGTCTGTACAGGAGGGGACCGGGGGGGGAGTCTGTACAGGAGGGGACCGAGGGGGGGAGTCTGTACAGGAGGGGACCGAGGGGGGGGAGTCTGTACAGGAGGGACCGGGGGGGGGGAGTCTGTACAGGAGGGACCGGGGGGGGGGGAGTCTGCACAGGAGGGGACCGGGGGGGGGGGGAGTCTGTACAGGAGGGGACCGGGGGGGGGGAGTCTGTACAGGAGGGTGTCATGTGATCGGAGAGGTCTGTACAGGGAGGGTGTCATGTGATCGGAGAGGTCTGTACAGGGAGGGTGTCATGTGATCGGAGAGGTCTGTACAGGGAGGGTGTCATGTGATCGGAGAGGTCTGTACAAGGAGGGTGTCATGTGACCGGAGGGGCCTTGTGCAGGGGGGGTGTCTTGTGACCGGAGAGGTCTGTACAGGGGGAGTGTGGTGACCGGAGGGGCCTTATGTTATCATCTTTCTATTTTTACAGTGTTCTCTTCTTTTCTTTACAGGAAACCATGAAGAGGCCTCATATCTGTCTATGGTAAATCAAGATGTCATCTCCCCCTGTGTACTCCACTATGGAGTCCTCCAGAACATGGCTTCTTCTACATATCCTCCATAGTGTCCTCCAGAGCATAGCTTGCTTTCTATAGTCCACCATAGTGTCCTCCAGAACATGGCTTCCTCGCTATAGTCCTCCATAGTGTCCTCCAGACCACGGCTCCCTCTCTATAGTCCTCCATAAAGTCCTGCAGACCATTGCTACCTCTCTATAGTCCTCCATAGTGTCCTCCAGACCATGGCTCCCTCTGTATAGTCCTTCATTGTGTCCTCCAGAACATGGCTCCCTCTTTATAGTCCTCCCATAGTGTGCTCCAGAACATGGCTCCCTCTCTATAGTCCTCCACTGTGTCCTCCAGAACACATCTCCCTCTTTATAGTCCTCTATAGTGTGCACCAGAACATTGCTCCCTCTCTATAACCCCCCCTTACTGTCCTTCAGAACATGGCTCTCTGTCCATATTCCTCCATAGTGTGCCCTCTAGAACATGACTCCCTCTCTATAGTCCTCCAGAACATGGCTACCTCTCTATAGTCCTCCAGAACATGGCTACCTCTCTATCATTCTCCATAGTGTCTTCCAGAACATGGCTTCTTCTCTATAGTCCTGTCAGGGGCTGGCTCAGCCCTTCCTTCTCTGAGCTGGCCGCTCAGCTGTCGGCTAATTGCCAGCTCTTATCTCTCTCCACAGTTAACCAGCTGTTGTTGATCTGCTCGTCAGTCCTGCCTACTTAAAGATCTCCAGCTCACTTCATTCCTGCCTTCGCCTTGGTCACATCACAAGAAACCATCTTCTGCGTTCCTGTTTAAAGACTTTGCTGACATCCCTTCTGGCTCCTTATCCTGCTTGCTGTTCCTCTACTTGGATCCCTGACTTCTGGCCTGGCTGATTACCCGATCCGGTTACTGGACTCTGGCCTGGCTGACTACCCGATCCGGTTACTGGACTCTGGCCTGGCTGACTACCCGATCCGGTTACTGGACTCTGGCCTGGCTGACTACCCCATCCGGTTACTGGACTCTGGCCTGGCTGACTACCCGATCTGGTTACTGAACTCTGGCTTGGCTGATTACCCGATCTGGTTACTGGACTCTGGCTTGGCTGATTACCCGATCTGGTTACTGGACTCTGGCCTGGCTGACTACCCGATCCGGTTACTGGACTCTGGCCTGGCTGACTACCCGATCCGGTTACTGGACTCTGGCCTGGCTGACTACCCGATCTGGTTACTGAACTCTGGCTTGGCTGATTACCCGATCTGGTTACTGGACTCTGGCTTGGCTGACTACCCGATCCAGTTACTGGACTCTGGCTATGCTTTGACTAAGCTTACTCTATTTACCTTTTTATTTTTATTAATAAACAAGTGTGATTTTTACTGTACTTCTGTCTCGGTCTGGTTCATGGTTTCTGACAGTAGGCGAAGGCCATGAATTCAGAAGATACATTCAATCCACTTGTTAGTAATATTTTTTCCAGATTGGATGAGCAAGATCAATGCATGGATCAGTTTGCCATGGCGTTACAAACGTTCCTGAGTCACATGGCTCACCTGGAATCCCCCACTGTGGCTGCGCCGGTACAACCTGAGTTGCAGGCTGTCCCTGCCGCTGTGCCAGTCTCTGTGCAGGCACCCGACTTGAGTATTACCTCTATAGGAGGTATGTCTGGTTCTGCCCCGCTTCCCCAGCAATTTGGGGTGATCCAGCTCAATGCAGAGGGTTTCTCAACCAAGTTGAGATATACTTTGAGATGCTGTCCCAGGCGTTTCCCACGGACAGAAGCAAAGTAGGGTTTGTGATATCTTTGCTTTCTGAGAGAGCCTTGGCCTGGGCTCTCCCTCTATGGGAGATGCAAAAAACCTGTTGTCTTGAGTTACCCTGAGTTTGTGGCCTCCTTAAATGGGTATTTGGTGTTCCCGCACGCTCAGCTTCTGCTGCCAAGTGCCTCGTGCTCATCAGAGTACGAGAACTGTTACCGACTACGCCATTGAGTTCCGTACTCTGGCAGCAGAGGTTGCTTGGAACAATGAGGCCCTCGTGGCTGCTTTTTCTCATGGTCTCTCGGATTCCATCAAGGATGAGATAGCAGCCCGAGATATACCCACTGAGCTGGAGAGGTTGATCACGTTTGCCATCCTCATTAACTCCAGACTCAGAGAGAGACTTTCTTTTAAGGAGCGCTTGCGGAAGCCTCCTGTACGTTTGCCTCCGAACTTTGCAGTCCCACCGGTGCCTCCCTCACCTCCCATGCCTTCTGGTACCAAGTCGGTCAGTGAAGATGAACCCATGTACTTGGGCTTCAAGCGTCTCTCTGCGCATGAGAGAGTCTTTAGGAGGAGGGAGAGATTGTGCCTTTATTTTGGCCAGGCAGGTCACTTTTTGAAATCTTGTCCTACCTGTCCTTGGAACACCCAAACCTTGAGGTCCTATCATGGACAGACCTTCTTAGGTGGTGTTGTGTCATCCCCAGTTATCCAGAAGGATAAGCCCCTGGTTTTCGGTCACCCTTTCTTGGGCTAAGTCGTCTTTCGAGATACAGGCTCTAATTACACTCTGGGGCTGCAGGCCTGTTCATTGATGCTGACTTTGTATCAAAGCACTCGATTCCACTGCAGCTGCGTGACACTCCACTTGCCATTGAGTCCTCTACAGCCTGCCCATGTGACTCATGAGATCATTCCGTTGTCCATGGCTGTAGGGCTCTTCACCACGAGATAATCCAATTCCAAGTGATTTCCTCTCCTAAGTTTCTGCTGGTTATTGGTTATCCTTGGTTACAGAGGCACAACCCCTCTTTTGATTGGCTCCGTGCTGAGGCTCTCTTCTGGTCACCACAATGCAGTGAAACATGCTTCCGGAAGGTAGCCAAGGTCCTGTGTACCTCTTCACTCTCCTCCCTGCCAGAGGAGTACCACGATTTTAGAGATGTCTTTGACAAAGGTCAAGCCGGTGGTTTTCCTCCACACCGGCTGTAAGATTGCGCAATTGACCTTCAACCTGGTGCCACTCCCCCTCATGGCCGGGTTTACCCTTTGCGGTCTTGGAGGATAAGGCCATGGAGGAATATGTTGCAGATGCACTTTCTCGGGGTTTCAGCCGCAAATCCTCGTCTCCTGCTGGTGCTGGTTTCTTCTTTGTGAAGAAGAGGAGCGGTGAACTGAGACCTTGTATTGATTATAGGGGTCTCAATCGTTTCACGATTAAGAATGCCTACCCGATCCCATTGATTACAGAGTTATTTGACCGCCTCAAGGGAGCAACGGTTTTCACAAAGCTTGATTTGAGAGGGGCTTACAATCTCGTGAGGATTAAGGAGGGCGACGAGTGGAAAACTGTGTTTGATACCAGAACAGGCCATTATGAGTATCTCGTAATGCCTTTTGGCGTTTGTAACGCCCCGGCAGTTTTCCAGGAATTAACTATGTCCTCCGAGATTTGTTGCAGTTACGTGTGGTGGTTTATCTCGATGATAGCCTCATATTTTCCAAGTCCCTGTAGAGCCACCACACAGATGTCTGTCGTGTGCTTCAGAAATTAAGAGAGAACAATCTCTATTGTAAACTGGAGAAGTGTGAGTTCCATCGAGAACAGGTTAAATTCCTGGGCTATGTCATTTCCACTGCTGGTTTTTCAATGGACCCAGAGAAACTTTCGGCAGTCCCACAGTGGCCTCGACCCGTGGGGTTACGTCCTCTGCAGCGTTTCCTGGGTTTTGCCAACTATTATCAGAAGTTTATTTGTAACGTCTCATCTCTGGTCAAGCCCCTGACCGATATGACCAGAAATAACGGTAACCCACAGAGTTGGTCTCCGAAGTCCATTAAGGCCTTTGAAAGTCTCAAGGCTGCCTTTTGTTTCTGCTCTTGTGTTGGCACATCCTGACCCTATGTTACCTTTTTATCCTTGAGGTAGATGCTTCTGAGACTGGTGTTGGCACCCTTCTGTCTCAACGTCCTACCTCTGAGAGTGCTATGCATTCTTGTGGCTACTTTTCCAAGAAATCGTCACCTGCCGAGTGCAATTATGAGATTGGTGACAGAGCTGTTGGCAATCATTTTAGCCCTGAAAGAATGGAGATATCTCCTCAAAGGTACCACTGTGCCGGGTCTCATTCGTACTGACCATAAGAATCTTACATTCTTGTCTGAGGCTAAACGCCTCTCTCCCAGAAGGGCACGATGGGCTCTTTTCTTGTCAAGTTTCAATTACATTCCCATTTTTACCCGGTACTAAGAATGTAAGGGCTGACGCCTTGTCACAACAATTTTCCTCCACTTCCAAGTTGGAGTCGGTTCCTGTTCCTATGATTCCTCCTGATAGTATTCTGGCTACGCTTCGCACCAGTCTTCTCCTTTGGGTGACAAAATTCTTGCTGCTCAGGTCAATGCTCCTGAGAAACCTTGTGACTGCTGCTTTGTCCCAGAGTGTCTCTGTACTGCCATGCTCCAGACTTACCATTCTCCCAAGGCAGCTGGCCACCCTGGTAAGAATCAACTCGTTTGGGCCATTTCCTAACAATTCTGGTGGCCTAGTCTACATGCTGATGTAACTGCCTTCGTAGCTGCCTGTTCTGTGTGTGCTCAGAGCAAGAATCCACGACACCTTCCAGTGGGCCTCCTACAACCCATACCCAATGGAGAGAGGCCCTGGACCCACCTGTCGTCTATGGATTTCATTGTGGAGTTGTCCAGCTCCCAAGGCAACAAAGTTATCCTTATGACCGGTTCTCAAAGACGTGTCATTGTATTCCACTTCTAGGGAACTGGCTTCCATTTTTGCTCAGTAGATCTTTCGCTTACATGGGCTACCCAAGGTGATTGTCTTGGACAGGGGTAGTCAGTTTGTGTCCTGGTTCTGGCGAGCCTTTTGTGCACAGCTGGGAATTCAGCTTGCTTTCTCCTCTGCGTATCACCTGCAGTCTAATGGGACCTTCCTCCTAGTATGCGCATCTCAAATGTGTTTCATGTCTCCTTATTGAAACCGTTGGTCTGCAACCGCTTTACCACTTGGTGCCGCGTCCTCACCCTATACAGGTTGAGAACCATGAGGTACAATCCATTGACTCCCGTAGGTTCCGTGGGCACATACAGTACCTGGTGCATTGGAAGGGGATACGGTCTAGGGGAACGCTCCTGGGTCTCATCCTCAGACATACATGCTCCTGCCCTCCACCGTGATTTCCATAGACGTTTTTCCCTCAAGTTTGGTGGTCCTCCGAGGGGGAGGGGTCGATGAGGGGGGCACTGTCAGGGCTGGCTCAGCCCTTCCTTCTCTGAGCTGGCCGCTCAGCTGTCGGCTATTGCCAGCTCTCATCTCTCTCCACAGTTAACCAGCTGTTTTGGATCTGCTCGTCAGTCCCGCCTACTTAAAGATCTCCAGCTCACTTCATTCCTGCCTTTGCCTTGGTCACATCACAAGAAACCATCTCCTGTGTTCCTGTTTAAATGTTTAAAGACTGGCTTTGCTGACATCCCTTCTGGCTCCTTATACAGCTTGCTGTTCCTCTACTTGGATCCCTGACTTCTGACCTGGCTGATTACCCGATCCGGTTACTGAACTCTGGCTTGTCTTACTACCCGATCCGGTTACTGGACTCTGGCTATGCTTTGACTACGCTTACTCTATTTACCTTTTTATTTTTTTTAAACAAGTGTGATTTCACTGTACTTCTGTCTCGGTCTGGTTCATGGTTTCTGACAAGCCCTCAATAGTGTCCTCCATAGCATGGCTTCCTCTCTATAGTCCTCCACTGTGTCCTCCAGAACATGGTTACCTCTCTATCGTTCTCCATAGTGACTTTCAGAACATGGAATCTTCTCTATAGTCCTCAATAGTGTCCTCCAGAGCATGGCTCCCTCTATAGTCCACCATAGTGTCCTCCCAGAATACGTCTCCCACTCTATAGTCCTCCATAGTGTCCTCCAGACCATTGCTCCCTCTCTATAGTCCTCCAGAACATGGCTTCCTCTCTACTGTTCTCCATAGTTTCCTCCAGAACATGGCCTCTTCTCTATAGTCCACCATAGAGTCCTCCAGACTAGGACTCCCTCTCTATAGCTCTCCATAGTGTTCCTCCTTACAATGGCTCCCTCACTATAGTCCTCCAGAACATGGCTCCCTCTCTATAGTCCACCATAGTGTCCTCCAGACCATGGCTCCCTCTCTATAGTCATGCATAGTGTCCTCTAGAACATTGCTCCCACTCTATAGTCCTCCATAATATCCTCCAGATCATGGCTTCCTCTCTTTAGTCCTCCATAGTGTTCTTCAGAACATGGCTTCCTCTCTATAGGCCTCAATTGTTCTCTAGAACATGGCTTCCTCTCTATACAGTCCTCCATAGTATCCTCTAGACAATTGCTCCCTCTCTCTATAGTCCTCCAGAACATGGCTTCCTCTCTATAGTCATTCACAATGTCCTCCAGACCATGGCTCCCTCTCTATAGTCCTCCATAGTGTCCTCCCTCTCCTATATAGTCTTCCAGGCCATGACTCCCTCTCTATTGTCCTCCATAGTGTACTCCAGACCATGGCTCCCTCTCTTTAGTGGGTCCTCCAGGTGGTGAAGGGAAGTAATTGTTTGTCCTTGTTGTATTTAGGCGAGATCTCACCCTGAGTGATATGGAGACTCTGGAGAGGGTGGAGAGTGCGGAGGATGTGCGCCGGTAGGTGAGATCTCTGAGGTTCTTGGATATTGTTAGAAAACTGTGACAGTATATCTCCCTCTATGTGATTTCTCATCCCCTGTTCCTCCAGAGCTCTGTCCCATCTGCTGTCTCCGGAGGAGAAGGTTTGTGAGCCTCGTGCCTCTGCTCTCCTGGATCTCTATTACTTTACAGTGCGCTTCTGCCGGGACAGTGGATTCACCAGAGAGCAGACGTCCTGCCTATTTTCCATCATGAAGGAGATTCATGGTACCTGTGTAGGTAAGACTACAACACTCATTGCCACGCTTTTCAAATAACCCTTAATGTGTTATCTGGTATGGTCACCCAGCTTTCTGTACTCCTATCCTTTCTCTCCTCCAAAGTGTTCTCTAAACCTCCATTCTTTTTAGTCATCCCACTTCCATGGTTTCCTCTAGGCATCAGTTTTTCTGTTTAGTCATCTCACCTCCATGGTGTCTCCTAGTCCTTGGTTCTTTTGTTTAGTCATCCCACCGCCATGGTTTCCTCTAGACCTTGGTTCTTCTGTTTTAGTCATCTTACCTCCATGGTGTCTCCTAGGCCTCGGTTCTTCTGTTTAGTCAACCCACTTCCATTGTTTCCTCCAGGCCTCTGTTCTTCTGTTTAGTTATCTCACCTGCATGGTTTCCTCTAGGCCTCAGTGGTTTTGTTTTAGTCATCCCACCTCCATGGTTTCCTGTGGACTAATTTCTTCAGTTTAGTCATCTCCCCTCCATGGTTCCCTCAAGGTCACAGTTCTTCTACTTAGTCATCCCACCCCCATGGTTTCCTCCAGGCCTCTGTTCTTTTGTTTAGTCATCCCACCACCATGGTTTTCTCTGTGGAATTTTTTTATTAATGCATGTTGTCAGATGTCCCCCAGTGTCAGTTTTGCTGTAATACGCTCATGCGAGTGTGTTCGCACATACAGACATTGGTGGAAGACCATTGGCTGCGGAAACCTTCCCGTGGACGTGGCAGATCTGTTTGCTCTTTTAGGGATGTTCGTTCATGCCTCACCAAGAGACTGGCCACCTCATGGCGACTGCATTAATGCTTCAAGCAAGCAGACATGGGAACAATAGTATAACCATACAAAAATCATGGCCCACTGAGCCATGATAGAGTACGGCTCACGTCATTGGGTGCGGTGGGAATGTGCACACGATCGTGCTCAATTTGTGAGATACTGTGTCTCACAAAAAGCTGACCGCATGGCTCTGCACACATCGCTACTGGAATTCTATTTGAATATATACATGTGTGTGACTGGTTCTTTTGAAAGAATACAAGTGTCTGACTGATTCTGAAGACACCACCTTCCTTTCTTATTCATGTTTATAATATAAATAAAATCAGCATACCATGGTAGAAAGGATTTTGCTAAGCTTAACGTGATACCAGCGTCTGTCTGTGTTACTTGGAGATAAACAAGCGCGCTTTCCCGACATTATACCAGAAGGCTATGTTTGTGCTTATTAGCGCATTGAATTATTTGCTTTATAGGAGAAGCTTTATATTTTCCCTCACACCTCTAGGCCTCAGTTCTTCTGTTTAGTCATCCCACCTCCATGGTTTCCTCTGGACCACAGTTCTTCTTTATTTTAATCATCCCACCTCCATGTTTTCCTCTGGACCTCAGCTTCTGTCAGTGATCTCCTCTTCTCCTAGGTGTCCTCTGGACCCCTCTTCATTAGTTTAATCTGGACCTCACTTCCCTTAGCTTGTCTTTTTTTTCTTCTAGATGTTATGTAGACCTTAGTTCCTCTGTAATGGTTTCCCTCCCCCACGGTTTTCTGATCCCATATCAAGTCTTCTCATATTCCGTAGAGTTGGGTTCCTTTTGTCTAGTCATCCTTCCGTCATGGTCCCTTCCAGACCACCATTTTTCTGTCTAATCATCCCTCCCTCATGCTTTCCTCCAGACCGCTTTTTCCCTGCCTAGTCACCCCTCCGCCATGTTCTTCTCTAGACCTCCATTTCCCCCAAATAATCTCCTCTCCTAGGTATCCTTTAGAGCTCAGTTCCTATGTCTAGCCTCCTACAAGGTATCTCCTGAACCTCAGTACTCTTTTCTAACTCCTCTTTCTGGCGTGTTGAAGAGCACAGTTCCTACATCTTATGATTGGTCTCCCAGGGTTCCCTCGGCAACCCATTTCTCTTCTAATCTTTTCTCCTTCATGCTCTCTCTCTCCCCTCCTCATTCCGATGTCCTGATAGAAGCACATGGTGTAGAAATGATCTGCCTGAATGTCTTTTTCCTCTTTCTATCTGGATGCAGGCTGAACTTTCCACCTGCATTGTCCACTTTAATATGTAGATAATTGTGTTTGTTTTACCATCTAGAGACATCACTGGGAAATGTGGACGAGTGTTTTCAGTACTTCAAGGAGCTGCTGCTGTGCCATGCTGTCCATGTGAGTGCTACAAACATTGGTAATACTGACACGGGGAGTGCAGACATTACGGATGGTGACAGGGGGGGGGGAGTGCAGACACTACGGATGGTGACGGGGGGGGGAGTGCAGACACTACGGATGGTGACAGGGGGGGGGAGTGCCGACACTACGGATGGTGACAGGGGGGGGAGTGCCGACACTACGGATGGTGACAGGGGGGGGGGGGGGGGAGTGCCGACACTACGGATGGTGACGGGGGGGGGGGGGAGTTCCGACACTACAGATGGTGATGGGGGGGGGGGGGAGTGCAGACACTACAGATGGTGACGGGGGGGGGGGGGGAGTGCAGACACTACAGATGGTGACAGGGGGGGGGGGGGGGGAGTGCAGACACTAGGGATGGTGACGGGGGGGGGGGGGGAGTGCAGACACTAGGGATGGTGACGGGGGGGGGGGGGGGGAGTGCAGACACTAGGGATGGTGACAGGGGGGGGGGGGAGTGCAGACACTAGGGATGGTGACAGGGGGGAGTGCAGACACTAGGGATGGTGACAGGGGGGAGTGCAGACACTAGGGATGGTGACAGGGGGGAGTGCAGACACTAGGGATGGTGACGGGGGAGAGTGCAGACACTAGGGATGGTGACGGGGGAGTGAAAGCATTCCGGATGTTGACACGGGGAGGGCGGCCGTTCCGGATGTTGACACGGGGAGGGCAGGCATTAAGGATGGTGACACGGGGAGGGCAGCCATTCCGGATGGTGACACGGGGAGGGCGGCCATTCCGGATGGTGACACGGGGAGGTGGTGACACAGCCGTATCGGGAGTATATGAGGCCCAGGCAGCTCCGTGGGCTGTGTGACACTCTTGTTTGTTTTGTAGAGACCTCCATTCAGTATCGAGGTGTTCACGCAGCAGCAGCTTCCACACATATCAGATTATGTTCTGAACACTTATTTCCGCCACTTCAAGCTTTATAAATACATCTTTACACCTCAGGTAAGTGATCAGAGGGGGAAATCTCACACCAGTAGGGGATGCTCGGATATATTTGGGGCTGAATTCAGCCATGGTGAGCCCATGTAAAGAGCATCTATCAGCATAATGGAGCCGGGGAAATTACCGGCAGCTTGAATGTATAAGCTGTTTATCTGAGTTTGTATGGTGATTTATCTGAGGTCGGGAAGGGTGGGGGGGGTGTATATCTGAGGTCGGGAAGGGTGGGGGGGGGTGTATATCTGAGGTCGGGAAGGGTGGGGGGGTGTATATCTGAGGTCGGGAAGGGTGGGGGGGTGTATATCTGAGGTCGGGAAGGGTGGGGGGGTGTATATCTGAGGCGGGGAAGGGTGCGGGGGGTGTATATCTGAGGTCGGGAAGGGTAGGGGGGGTGTATATCTGAGGCCGGGAAGGGTGCAGGGTGTATATCTGGGGCCGGGAGAAGTCTGTTGGCTCCTGGTGGTGATTCTTATAAGCGCCCTTTTCTCCTAGGTGTGCTTGGACCTCACCGTCTCCTATGAGGAGGACTCGGAAAGCCCAGAACAAGGTGTGTACATGAAGGTGACATCATATTCATGGAGGTTGTGGTTCCTTCGTACCTCTGTGATTGGGCCCCTCCTGGTAGAGAACACTCGGGTCCCTCCTTATCCTGTAGCTGTTGTCGAAGTGGATTGAAATTAATGCCCCCTGTAGGGGGTTGTTGGTGCTCATCATGGTTTTCTGCTCCGTTCTCCCCCACAGGTGGTTTTTGGGGTGCTTCTATTGTTCCATCTTATTGCCCTCATGTCGCTGGGAAGGCATCTCAACTTCTTGGTAGATATAATCCTCCCCCTACACACAGTGAGAAGATATGGTTTCCTGCCAGTAGGTGGAGCTCCAGGCTAACCTTAAATGATTTGCTGAAATAAAACCTTTACACTGAATAGCAAAGCTCAGATTACACACACAGCTGAAAGAATTAAGAGTGACTCCTTCCCCTTCCTCCACTTTGCCATGTGACGCTTAGTCTGAGATCTGATGTAGAACACCTCCCCCCGGGTCCTCAATGTCCCCCAACCCCCTCCCCCTGCCACGCCTGCTCCCTGCATGAAATACAGTATATGTGAGATAGAAAACATTCTTGTACCTCCGTCGGTCACCACACAGCCCTCTGCCCTATATTCTCATACAGTGGGGGTGGAAGTGGCACGCAGCATATCAGGAAGCACATAACAATCACATGATTGAAGGGTTGTCATGGCCGCACTCCACATGTGGAAAACCCAGTGATCAGTAAGAGTTCTGATTGCCCCGAATGGTATTAGAGAGGCAGATGTGAGCGGCTCCGGAGCAGAGGATGATAGAGAAATTGGGGGGGTACGGGAACATGTGATCCCCACCACCCCCTATCCACCTAGAAAATTTCATTTTCTTAGAGCACATCCCAGGACACGGCACAGCTTCATTTTCCTTACAATAGGGTTATGCTGCCACCTGACAGAAAAGACAGGAAGTCCCCTCCCTGTAAGGAAAGGCTTCAGTTTCTGTGGCAAGCTACGGAGGGGTGGGATCTCTGTGTCCAGGTATCAGCTGTACAAACTTGAGCTTCTAAAGACTGATGTCAAATAGCCCAAGAGGCACTCCCACTCCTGCACAACGAGCCGTCACAGAAAATTATGGATCTGGCCCTTTAGACCATCAGCCTGAGAGATCCAACAAGAAATGGGAGACTTGTAAGCTGTGTGACCCCTCCAGCCAGCGAATCTGACTGACAAATTGCAGCAATCGATATCCGGTAACACCCGAACGCATAGACCACATTCATCGTGAGAAGAGCCTTATCTCCCGACGGCTTGCTGCTTAGGATAGAAAGACTCTCTCCAAGGGAAGCTGGGTTCCACGGCCCCCCCACCCAAAGTGCCTCCCATCACAAACGGTAACACTGTGTCCTGTTTGGGATGGAAGGACAGTAACACAGTGTCCAGGTTGAGATGGAAGGATGGTAGCACGGTGTCCAGGTTGGCATGGAAGGACGGTGACACGGTGTCCAGGTTGGCATGGAAGGACGGTGACACGGTGTCCAGGTTGGCATGGAAGGACGGTGACACGGTGTCCAGGTTGGCATGGAAGGACGGTGACACGGTGTCCAGGTTGGCATGGAAGGACGGTGACACGGTGTCCAGGTTGGCATGGAAGGACGGTGACACGATGTCCAGGTTGGCATGGAAGGACGGTGACACGGTGTCCAGGTTGGCATGGAAGGACGGTGACACGGTGTCCAGGTTGGCATGGAAGGAGGGTGACACGGTGTCCAGGTTGGCATGGAAGGAGGGTGACACGGTGTCCAGGTTGGCATGGAAGGAGGGTGACACGGTGTCCAGGTTGGGATGGAAGGACGGTGAAACGGTGTCCAGGTTGGGATGGAAGGGTGGTGTCCAGGTTGGGATGGAAGGAGGGTGACACGGTGTCCAGGTTGGGATGGAAGGAGGGTGACACGGTGTCCAGGTTGGGATGGAAGGAGGGTGACACGGTGTCCAGGTTGGGATGGAAGGAGGGTGACACTGTGTCCAGGTTGGGCTGGAAGGTGGGTGACACGGTGTCCAGGTTGGGCTGGAAGGACGGTGACACGGTGTCCAGGTTGGGCTGGAAGGACGGTGACACGGTGTCCAGGTTGGGCTGGAAGGACGGTGACACGGTGTCCAGGTTGGGATGGAAGGACGGTGACACGGTGTCCAGGTTGGGATGGAAGGACGGTGACACGGTGTCCAGTTTGGGATGGAAGGACGGTGACACGTGTCCAGGTTGGGATGAAAGGACGGTGACACTGTGTCCAGGTTGGGATGGAAGCATGGTGTCCAGGTTGGGATGAAAGGACAGTGACACAGTGTCCAGGTTGGGATGGAAGGATGGAAAGACGGTAACACAGTGTCACCGTCCTTCCATCCCAACCAGGACAACAAACTGCAAAGCTTTTTGTCATCTAACTGAATGATCACTCCTTGAGGTAGAAGATGATTGAGAGCTTGCAAAAGCACAAATTTATTTTGTGGATTCAAAGTAACATTTGAAAGCATGAAGCTTGGAAGGGGTAGGCTCTGAAATTCCAGCTTGTAGCCACAATGTTGCAGACCCATTCTTCAGCAATCTCCCCAAGCCAACCTCCACAAAAGCCTGCAAACATTGCCCCGACCTGAGCAAGTGTGGGCACCCCTTCATTGAGAAGAGGATTTATCCCTGATTTAAAGGACTTTTGGGAATTCAGTTTCTGGAGGCACTATGTCTGGGGAGGCCTGAGACTGGCGAAAGGAATTCTTCTTGGTAGAGGAGGGATCAGCAGGTTTTTGAGGGAACAGCAGGTTTTTTGAACTGTAAGTAAAGCCTTCTTTTCAAGTGGTAACCGAGTACTCTTACCCACAGACTATTAAAGGGCCCAAAAGCTTCACTAGTCCCTCTCAGCATATGGCTATTCCAGGGCCCTCTTCAATCTGTTGCAGGACCCCCTGAGTGGGTCCAACCTTCAACCATCATGGTGGGCTTTGCCACAAGTGCCTTCGGGTACTCATCTCCCCAGCTGGAGATCGCTGCCCTGGGGTCCAGGTACCATTCCTGTGAGTGTTCAAAAGCTGTAGGAAAATGGATCTGGATAAAACCCTCCTAATCCTTGATGGAACAGTTGAGAAACTATTTTCATGCAGAGAGCAGCACAGACATGACCATCACTTAAGACACTAGTAAAACTGGAGCCTGGCCTAATTAGGAGGGGTGATGCCTGGGAGGGGGCTTCCTGTCTTTTTTGCCAGTGTCCAATCACTTTAAGATAAGGTGGCAGCATAGCCCTATTTTAATGAAGATGCCCTGTGATGTACAATAATGAAAGATGTTTTATAGTTCTGATAACATTTCTCTGTTCAATTTTTGTATTCAGAAGAGAATGGAAATGTAACTTCTACATCTAGACCTCTGCGAGAACACATGGACCAGCTGAGCCAGGTAGTCCAGGACCACTTAGAGGGAGGAGCGGAAACCAGAACCACATTTCCTGGAGGAAGGACTGAGGAAGGATTGGAAACCAGAACCACATCTCCTGGAGGAAGGACTGAGGGAAGAGTGGAGACCAAATCCACATCTCCTGGAGGAAGGACTGAGGGAGGATTGGAAACCAGAACCACATCTCCTGGAGGAAGGACTGAGGGAAGAGTGGAGACCAAATCCACATCTCCTGGAGGAAGGACTGAGGGAAGAGTGGAGACCAAATCCACATCTCCTGGAGGAAGGACTGAGGGAGGATTGGAAACCAGAACCACATCTCCTGGAGGAAGGACGGAGGAAACAGTGGAAACCAGAGTCACATCTCCTGGAGGAAGGACTGAGGGAAGAGTGGAAACCAGAACCAGATCTTCTAAAAAGAAATAAATAATTCCAGTATCTATACCAGATGCTATATTTAACTTTCACGCAAACCAAATAACAAACACGTATTGGGATTCTTTTCCAGACATGTAGCAGAATAGATTTTGGCCTAAATTTAAATTTATAGCTGAAAATCTAATTTCTTCAACAAAACATATCCAATAAAAAAAAATCTAAATGAAAAAGATGGATTTTTTTTTTTTTTAAATCGCAAAAAATAAACCCAGCGGTGATCAAATACCACCAGAAGAAAGTTTTATTTGTGTAAGACAAACAATATAAATGTAATTTGGATACAGTGTCACATGACTGCGCAATTATCAGTTAAAGTAGTGCAGTGCTGAATAGCACACTATGGCCTGGTCATGAAGGAGGGTACATTTTCCAGAGGTCATGTGGTTAAGAAGACCACTGTATAGTTTTTCCTATTGTCATTCGATCCGTCCCAGTAACAGCCTCCCCCCCCCAGATCTAAGCGAATGATCTGTTGTTGAGGCCGGGTTCACACCTAACCCTAACCCGCATACAATACGCATGACAGGAGATTGTGACCGGCTGTCTATGGAGCTGCTTTACATCTCTCCGATGCGGTTTGCACAGGAACGCTGTGCGTCTTTGGCTCCAATGCGGTTTGCACAGGAACGCTGTGCGTCTTTGGCTCCGATGCGGTTTGTACATAAACGCTGTGTGTCTTTGGCTCCGATGCGGTTTGCACAGGAACGCTGTGCGTCTTTGGCTCCGATGCAGTTTGTACAGGAACGCTGTGCGTCTTTGGCTCCATTTCAGGGCCAAATTCAGGCAAAAATTCAGCTGATTCATCTCTGAGAACAGAGACGCACCACACCCCCTACGGCAAGCCGCACCCGTTAGAGGTGTGAACCCGGCCTTAATAATGGGACCAGCAGATTTCTGTAATTATAACCATTATTGGTTCACCGTAATACACTACATGGGATATACAGTCCAGTCAGGTCCATAAATATTGGGACATGGACACAATTCTAATCTTTTTGGCTCTATACACCACCACAATGGATTTGAAATGAAACAAACAAGATGTGCTTTAGCTGCAGACTTTCAGCTTTAATTTGAGGGGATTTACATCCAAATTAGGTGAACAGTGTAGGAATTACAACAGTTTGTATATGTGCCTCCCACTTTTTAAGGGACCAAAAGCACCAGTGAGCTCAGCAACACCAAAAGACCCGGAAGACCACGGAAAACAACTGTGGTGGATGACCGAAGAATTCTTTCCCTGGTGAAGAAAACACCCTTCACAACAGTTGGCCAGATGAAGAACACTCTCCAGGAGGTAGGTGTATGTGTGTCAAAGTCAACAATCAAGAGAAGACTTCACCAGAGTGAATACAGAGGGTTCACCACAAGATGTAAACCATTGGTGAGCCTCAGAAACAGGAAGGCCAGATTAGAGTTTGCCAAACAACATCTAAAAAAGCCTTCACAGTTCTGGAAGAACATCCTATGGACAGATGAGACCAAGATCAACTTGTACCAGAGTGATGGGAAGAGAAGAGTATGGAGAAGGAAAGGAACTGCTCATGATCCAAAGCATACCACCTAATCAGTGAAGCATGGTGGTGGTAGTGTCATGGCGTGGGCATGTATGGCTGCCAATGGAACTGGTTCTCTTGTATTTATTGATGATGTGACTGCTGACAAAAGCAGCAGGATGAATTCTGAAGTGTTTTGGACAATATTATCTGCTTATATTCAGCAAAATGCTTCAGAACTCATTGGACGGCGCTTCACAGTGAAGATGGACAATGACCCGAAGCATACTGAGAAAGACACCAAAGAGTTTTTTAAGGGAAAGAAGTGGAATGTTATGCAATGGCCAAGTCAATCACCTGACCTGAATCCGATTGAGCATGCATTTCACTTGCTGAAGACAAAACTGAAGGGAAAATGCCCCAAGAACAAGCAGGAACTGAAGACAGTTTCAGTAGAGGCCTGGCAGAGCATCACCAGGGATGAAACCCAGCGTCTGGTGATGTCTATGCCTTCCAGACTTCAGGCTGTAATTGACTGCAAAGGATTTGCAACCAAGTATTAAAAAGTGAAAGTTTGATGGATGATTGTTAATCTGTCCCATTACTTTTGGTCCCTTAAAAAGTGGGAGGCACATATACAAACTGTTGTAATTCCTACACCGTTCACCTGATTTGGATGTAAATACCCTCAAATTAAAGCTGAAAGTCTGCAGTTAAAGCACATCTTGTTCATTTCATTTCAAATCCATTGTGGTGTATAGAGCCAAAAAGATTAGAATTGTGTCCATGTCCCAATATTTATGGACCTGACTGTAAATACTACAATTGCCCATCAATGATCAATAACTGCAGGAAAAGTCTTTAACCACTTGCCTACGGCGCCAATTCTGACATTTCTCTCCTACATGTAAAAATCATCTTTTTTTTTGCTAGAAAATTACACAGAACCCCCAAACATATGTTGTGTTTGTTTTTTTTAAGCAGAGACCCTAGAGAATAAGATGGCAGTCATTGCAACTTTTTACCTCGCACGGTATTTGCGCAGCAATTTTTCAAATGCGTTTTTTTGGGGGGAAAAAGGTTTCATGCATTAAAAAAACCCAAGCAGTAAAGTTAGCCCAATTTGTTTGCATAATGTGAAAGATGATGTTACGCTGAGTAGATAGATGCCTAACATGTCACGCTTCAAAATTGCGCACACTCGTGGAATGGCGCCAAACTTCGATACTTCAAAATCCCCATAGGCGACGCTTTAACATTTTCTACAGGTTACATGTTTTACGTTACAGAGGAGGTCTAGGGCTAAAATTGGAAAAATAACGTTCGTGGCGATACCTCACGTGTGTGGTTTGAACGCGGTTTACATTTGTGGGCGCGACTTACGTATGCTTCTGCGAGCTCAGGAGGGATGGGGCGCTTAAAATAAATGAACAGAAAAATTTACATTTTTTTACTTTTATCACTTTACATTCCTTGTAATAGGAATATGGCATTGACCCCATATCTGACTGTAAAGAGGACCTGTCATAAGTCCCCACATCTAAAAAACGATCCTGGCTTCCCAGCCGAGGTGGCGGCATTTTTTTCAATTGCAGAGGCCGGGTGTGAGGTCACAACATCGCGCCCGGCCTCTGAACGATCATAGAGACTCCGGGGACCATCTGGCCCACCTGAAATCTCTATGGTCAACATCCGGCACCAGTCGGTTCCTTCTCCAGTTTGCCAATCGCAGGGGTGAGCCAGGAGAAGCACTGGGGGGGGGGGTGGCGTCCCGTCCCCTCCTGCTGCCTGTAAGAACGATCAAGCGGCTGAATGGGCGCTATGATTGTTCTTATGGTGAAGGGAATCGCCGGCTCTAAAAGAAGATATCTGAATGATGCCTGTAACTGCACCAATCATTCAGATATCGCCGCTCAAAGCCAACGACGTCATATGACATTGGGTGGGCAGGAAGCGGTTAAGCACTTCCCCTGGGTGGAGGTCATGTGATGCGGAGTTGAAGTGGAGATATCGGGGTGATGGATGCAGCTGCATCTGTCACCCCAATGTCGTTTTTTTTTCAGCCAACGATTCCTTAGAATGTAAAAGCCGTCATAGCGGCTTCTCCGGTCTATCCCGAGTGATTTGGGAGCCGGAGAATGAATCCAGCGGCAGTTTACCATAGAGATGGCCTGGAGACCATCTGGTCTGTGGCCAGCTCTATGACCCTCAGAGGCCGAAAGTGACGTCATGACGTCACGTCCAGCACCCAGAGATTTAAACACTGACTTTTTTTGGTTTGCTCTCAGGCTTTCCAGCATTGAGAAGAGATGTGAGAACTTATAGCCCTCAGATCTCGCAATAAAGAGGACCTGTCGTGCCCTAGTCCTACGAGGGGGTGCTGATATGTATTGAGATTTACCTAGAAAAAAATTGAGCGAGGAAGCTGTGAATTGCCGGATGCACCGGACAATTTGTCTATCTTCGCTCCTCCCAAGACCTCCTGCTCTCAAACTCCCTTGTCACCCCATCCCATGCTCGCCTTCAGGATTTCTCCAGAGCCTCCCCCATCCTCTGGAATGCTCTACCCCAATCCGCCTGATTTTCTCCTACTTTATCCACTTTCAGACGATCCCTGAAAACTCATCTCTTCAGAGAAGCCTATCTGGCCCCCACCTAACAACTGTACATTTATCTTCTCAATCAGCCCATCCCCCACAGTTATTACCTCTTGTATCTCTTGACCTTCCCTCTTAGATTGTAAGCTCTAAGGAGCAGGGCCCTCTGATTCCTACTGTATCAAAGTGTATTGTATTTGTACTGTCTACCCTCAAGTTGTAAAGCGCTACGTAAACTGTTGGCGCTATATAAATACTGTATAATAATAATATTATATTCAATGGTGCAAAAATCAACAACCTATGATTAGAACTTCTCTTTCTTCTTCAGGTCCAAAGTGAACATGGCAGAACCTCCAGAAAAATTCAATGTAGAAGAGCATAGGACCACAATCATGTTCCTGATTCTCTAAGGGAAAGGTGCGAAGAAGATCCATGATGGAATGTCACAAACTTTGGGTGACAGCGGCCCTTCATATGCAACAGTTAAATGTTGGGTTGTCACTTTTAAAACTGGCCATTTCGGTGTTGAAATTGAGAAACCCAATGGAAGGCCCTGTTTCTGTCTCTTGTCAAAGCCATCCATGACATGATCGTGGAGAACTGCCGAATATCAGCCAAAAGTATAGCTACGTATCTGGGAATATCACGTGGGAGAGTTGGTGCCATTATCCACAACGACTTGGAAATGAGAAAGCTTGCAGCAAAGTGGATCCCAAAACTTTTGACAGAAACAGGCCTTCCACTGGGACTCTCTTACACTGGCACTCTGGCCTTTCCACTGGCACTCTGGCCTTTCCACTGGCACTCTGGCCTTTCCACTGGCACTCTGGCCTTCCACTGGGACTCTCTTACACTGGGACGCTGGCCTTCCACTGGGACTCTCTTACACTGGGACGCTGGCCTTTCCACTGGCACTCTGGCCTTTCCACTGGGACGCTGGCCTTCCACTGGGACTCTCTTACACTGGCACTCTGGCCTTTCCACTGGCACTCTGGCCTTTCCACTGGCACTCTGGCCTTTCCACTGGGACGCTGGCCTTCCACTGGGACTCTCTTACACTGGCACTCTGGCCTTTCCACTGGCACTCTGGTCTTTCCACTGGGACGCTGGCTTTCTACTGGGACTCTCTTACACTGGGACGCTGGCCTTTCCACTGGGACGCTGGCCCTCCACTGGGACTCTCTTACACTGGGACGCCGGCCTTCCACTAGGACTCTCTTACACTGGGACGCTGGCCTTCCACTGGGACTCTCTTACACTGGGACGCTGGCCTTCCACTGGGACTCTCTTACACTGGGACGCTGGCCTTCCACTGGGACTCTCTTACACTGGGACGCTGGCCTTCTACTGGGACTCTCTTACACTGGGATGCTGGCCCTCCACTGGGACTCTCTTACACTGGGACGCCGGCCTTCCACTAGGACTCTCTTACACTGGGACGCTGGCCTTACACTGGGACTCTCTTACACTGGGACGCTGGCCTTACACTGGGACTCTCTTACACTGGGACGCTGGCCCTCCACTGGGACGCTGGCCCTCCACTGGGACTCTCTTCCACTGGGACGCTGGCCCTCCACTGGGACTCTCTTACACTGGGACGCCGGCCTTCCACTAGGACTCTCTTACACTGGGACGCTGGCCTTCCACTGGGACTGTCTTCCACTGGGACGCTGGCCCTCCACTGGGACTCTCTTACACTGGGACGCCGGCCTTCCACTAGGACTCTCTTACACTGGGACGCTGGCCTTCCACTGGGACTCTCTTACACTGGGACGCTGGCCTTCCACTGGGACTCTCTTACACTGGGACGCTGGCCTTCCACTGGGACTCTCTTACACTGGGACGCTGGCCTTCCACTGGGACTCTCTTACACTGGGACGCTGGCCTTCCACTGGGACTCTCTTACACTGGGACGCTGGCCTTCCACTAGGACTCTCTTACACTGGGACGCTGGCCTTCCACTGGGAGGCTGGCCTTTACACTGGGACTCTCTTACACTGGGACGCTGGCCTTCCACTAGGACTCTCTTACACTGGGAACGCTGGCCTTTACACTGGGAAGCTGGCCCTCCACTGGGACTCTCTTACACTAGGACGCTGGCCTTCCACTGGGACTCTCTTACACTGGGATGCTGGCCTTCCACTGGGACGCTGGCCTTCCACTGGGACGCTGGCCTTTACACTGGGACTCTCTTACACTGGGACGCTGGCCTTCCACTAGGACTCTCTTACACTGGGACGCTGGCCTTCCACTGGGACTCTCTTACACTGGGACGCTGGCCTTCCACTAGGACTCTCTTACACTGGGAACGCTGGCCTTTACACTGGGAAGCTGGCCCTCCACTGGGACTCTCTTACACTGGGACGCTGGCCTTCCACTGGGACTCTCTTACACTGGGACGCTGGCCTTCCACTAGGACTCTCTTACACTGGGACGCTGGCCTTCCACTGGGACTCTCTTACACTGGGACGCTGGCCTTCCACTGGGACTCTCTTACACTGGGACGCTGGCCTTCCACTGGGACTCTCTTACACTGGGACGCTGGCCTTCCACTAGGACTCTCTTACACTGGGACGCTGGCCTTCCACTGGGACTCTCTTACACTGGGACGCTGGCCTTCCACTAGGACTCTCTTACACTGGGAACGCTGGCCTTTACACTGGGAAGCTGGCACTCCACTGGGACTCTCTTACACTGGGACGCTGGCCTTCCACTGGGACTCTCTTACACTGGGACGCTGGCCTTTACACTGGGAAGCTGGCCCTCCACTGGGACTCTCTTACACTGGGACGCTGGCCTTCCACTGGGACTCTCTTACACTGGGACGCTGGCCTTTACACTGGGACTCTCTTACACTGGGACGCTGGCCTTCCACTAGGACTCTCTTACACTGGGACGCTGGCCTTCCACTGGGACTCTCTTACACTGGGACGCTGGCCTTCCACTAGGACTCTCTTACACTGGGAACGCTGGCCTTTACACTGGGATGCTGGCCTTTACACTGGGACGCTGGCCTTCCACTAGGACTCTCTTACACTGGGAACGCTGGCCTTTACACTGGGATGCTGGCCTTTACACTGGGAAGCTGGCCCTCCACTGGGACTCTCTTACACTGGGACGCTGGCCTTCCACTGGGACTCTCTTACACTGGGACGCTGGCCTTCCACTAGGACTCTCTTACACTGGGAACGCTGGCCTTTACACTGGGATGCTGGCCTTTACACTGGGACGCTGGCCTTCCACTAGGACTCTCTTACACTGGGAACGCTGGCCTTTACACTGGGATGCTGGCCTTCCACTGGGACTCTCTTACACTGGCACGCTGGCCTTTCCACTGGCACGCTGGCCATTTCGGTGTTGAAAGCGAGAGTACCAGTGGAAGGCCTGTTTCTGTCAAAAGTTTTGGGATCTACTTTGCTGCAAACTTTCTCATTTCCAAGTCGTTGTGGATAATGGCACCAACTCTCCCACGTGATAGTCCCAGATATGTAGCAATACTTTTGGCTGATATTCGGTGGTTCTCCACGATCATGTCATGGATGGCTTTCACATTTGCAGGCACAGAGACAGGGCCTTCCACTGGGCTTCCAACTTTCTTCACCGAAATGGCCAGTTTTAAAATTGGCAACCCAACATTTAAAGCGGAGTTCCAGGCTTTTTAATAAACAAAAACAAAAATTCAGCAGCTACAAAAAGTGTAGCTGTGGACTTTTAATAAACAACCACTTACCTGCTCCATGGTTCAGCGTTGCGGCCACATGAAGCCTCGCTCCTCTCCCTCGCTCCTCTCCCTCTCCTCAGCGCCTCCATTGGAACTGTGGGCATCCGGCTGTGACAGCTTGCGGCCGGGCGCGCGCTGTGCTCTCCCAGTGCACAGGCAATCTTCTGGGACCTGTCACGTGTCCCAGAAGATTGCTGAGAGGGAGGGGCCGCCTAGGGGGAGAGGAGGAGTCGCCTAGGGGGAGAGGAGGAGTCGCCTAGGCTTTCCCCGACTTGCTGATAGGGGGAGAGGAGGAGTCGCCTAGGCTTTCCCCGACTTGCTGACACCCCGACTTAGTTGGGGTAGGCGGAACACTTTGGTGGGGGTGGGTCAGCCACACCTCGTGACCTTTGACCTCTGGGGGACACGCCTGCTGACCTTTGGGGTGGTCCCTAACCCTAGCTCTAACCCTAGGCGGCCCATGACATGCCAAATGTGGCATGTAAACGGGTGAGGAGGGTTTAAAGCGGAAGTTCCACTTTTGGGTGGAACTCCACTTTAACTGTTGCATACGAAGGGCCGCTATCACCCAAAGTTTGTGACATTCCATCATGGATCTTCTTCACGCCTTTCCCTCAGAGAACCAGGAACATGATTGTGGTCCTATGCTCTTCTACATTGAATTTTTCTGAAGGTTCTGCCATGTTCACTTTGGACCTGAAGAAGAAAGAGAAGTTCTAATCCTAGGTCGTTGATTTTTGCACCATTTAATATAGACAATTTGGCCAGTAGACCCGGCAATTTACAGCTTCCTCGCTCAAGTTTTTCTGGGTAAAGGCTCAATACTTATCAGTGAGAAATGGAAACATCCCTTGTAATAAAAAAAAAAAAATGTTTTTGAGCACTTTACTTCCCACAAGAGCCAATGTACATAAACGGCCAGGTGGGCGCTCTCTCCTTCTGTGTGGACATTCAGGAACGTCCCTCAGAAGGAGGGGGATCGCGCGTGCGTGCCCATGCAGCGGCGTGATCCCGATGCGCTCGTGTCACCCGGACACGGCGGATCTCTGATCGGCAGGAGGGCTCTGTGATTGGCCCTCATGATCACATGACAGCCGTCATGTGATGTAAACACAGAGCCGGTTGCTAGGCGATCAGTTCTCCTCTCCTTACACAGAAGTTGTTGGTGAGGAGAGCGGATCACTGCAGCCGGCTGGTGATCAGTGAGTATGAGCTGGGTTTTTTTTTTTTTTTTTTTTTTTTTTACACACTGATCTCCAACCTAGTGTCACCACACAATGTCCCCAAAACACCTGTCCCCACATTTGTCCCACTAAAATCACATGTCCCAATGATTATCTGCACATATCTGTCCGTGATCATTTGTGCACACCTGTCCGTGATCACCTGCGCACATCTGTCCGTGATCACACAAACCAATTATTTTACACCTAACGGAAATTTTTTTTACCAAAGACATGTAGCAGAATACATTTTGGCTTAAATTTAAGACATAATTCGATTTTATTGGATTTCTTTTAAAACAGAAAGAAGAAAAATTGTTTGTTTTTTCCAAATTTCCGCTCTTTTTTTTGCTTATATCGCAAAAAATAAAAAACGGAGTCGTGATTAAATACCAACAAAATAAATCTCTATTTGTGCGAACAAAATGATAAAAATTTCATTTGGGTACAGCGTAGCATGACCGCGCAATTATCATTGAAAGTGCGAGAGCGCTGAAAGCTGAGAATTGGTCTGGGAAGGAAGGGGGCGAAAGTGCCCGGTATTGATGTGGTTAATAGAAATCAAAGCCCCCCCCCCCCCCCGTCCAGGCAAATGTATACATAGGCTGCGCCCGCATATGTATGTGGCTTTCAAACCACACGTGAGGTATCGCCGCAATCGTTAGAGCGAGAGCAATAATTCTAGCCCTAAATCTCCTCTAACTCCAAACTGATAACCTGTAAAAAAGGTTTAAAGCGTCGCGTATGGCGTATTTTTAAGTACCGTAGTTTGGAGCCATTCCACGAACGTGTGCGCAATTTTAAAGTGGGACATGTTTGTTATCTATTTACTCGGCTTAAGATCTTTCACATTATACAAAAAAAAAAAAAAAAAAAAAAGGGAAAAATAGTGTGTGATTTTTTTTTCTAAAAAGAAAAAAGAAAAAAACACATTCATGAATAAATTAAAAAAAAAAAAAAAAAAAAAAAAAAAAAAAAAATTGCATTTGAAAAATTGCTGTGCAAATACCATATGACATAAAAAAAAATTGCAATGGCCACCAGTTTATTCCCTAGGGCCTGTATATGTGTGTATAAGCTGATTACTAAAATCAGATCATTTTATATATATATATATATATATATATATATATATATATATATATATATATATATATATATATATAAAATGTCTGATCGGGGGGGGTATATATATATATATAATCATAAAAGTAAGTACACCCCTCACATTTTTGTAAATCTTTTCTTCTGTCTTTTCATGTGACAACACTGAAGAAATGACACTTGTCTACAATGTAAAGTAGTGAGTGTACAGCTTGTATAACAGTGTAAATTTGCTGTCCCCTCAAAATAACTCAACACACAGCCATTAATGTCTAAACCGCTGGCAACAAAAGTCAGTACACCCCTAAGTGAAAATCTCCAAATTGGGCCCAATTAGCCATTTTCCCTCCCCGGTGTCATGTGACTCGTTAGTGTTACAAGGTCTCAGGTGTGAATGGGGAGCAGGTGTGTTAAATTTGGTGTTATCGCTCTCACTCTCTCATACTGGTCACTGGAAGTACAACATGGCACCTCATGGCAAAGAACTCTCTGAGGATCTGAGGAAAAAAATTATTGCTCTACATAAAGATGGCCTAGGCTATAAGAAGATTGCCAAGACCCTGAAACTGATCTGCAGCACGGTGGCCAAGACCATACAGCGGTATAACAGGACAGGTTCCCCTCAGAACAGGCCTCGCCATGGTCCACCAAAGAAGTTGAGGTCACGTGCTCAGCGTCATATCCAGAGGTTGTCTTTGGGAAATAGAAGTATGAGTGCTGCCAGCATTGCTGCAGAGGTTGTAGGGGTGGGGGGTCAGCCTGTCAGTGCTCAGACCATACGCCGCACACTGCATCAAATTGGTCTGCATGGCTGTCATCCCAGAAGGAAGCCTCTTCTAAAGATGATGCACAAGAAAGTCCACAAACAGTTTGCTGAAGAGAAGCAGACTAAGGACATGGATTACTGGAACCATGTCCTGTGGTCTGATGAGACCAAGATAAACTTATTTGGTTCAGATGGTGACAAGCGTGTGTGGGGGCAACCAGGTGAGGAGGACAAAGACAAGTGTGTCTTGTCTACAGTCAAGCATGGTGGTGGGATTGTCATGGTCTGGGGCTGAGTGCTGCCGGCACTGGGGGGCTACAGATCATTGAGGGAACCATGAATGCCAACATGTACTGTGACATACTGAAGCAGAGCATGATCCCCTCCCTTCAGAGACTGGACCGCAGGGCAGTATTCCAACATGACAACCACCCCAAACACACCTCCAAGACCACCACTGCCTTGCTAAAGAAGCTGAGGGTAAAGGTGATGGACTGGCCAAGCATGTCTCCAGACCTAAACCCTATTGATCATCTGTGGGACATCCTCAAACGGAAGGTGGAGGAGCGCAAGGTCTCTAACATCCACCAGCTCCGTGATGTCATCATGGGGGAGGGGAAGAGGACTCCAGTGACAACCTGTGAAGCTCTGGTGACCTCCATGTCCAAGAGGGTTAAGGCAGTGCTGGAAAATAATGGAGGCCACACAAAATATTGACACTTTGGGCCCAATTTGGACATTTTCACTTAGGGGTGTACTGACTTTTGTTGCCAGCGGTTTAGACATTAATGGCTGTGTGTTGAGTCGACCTAGTCGCCTGACAAGTAGCGTCCCGTTCTTTACAATGGAACCGTTCAGAGATTTTATATATATATATATATAAATAAATAATCTGATCTGATTTTAGCAATCAGTTTCTTCCACATCATAATGAATGAGGAGGTAAAGAGATATATCAGAGGATGACTGGCCTGGCTATACTGGTGATGAAGATCTTAATACTCTGGGTTGGGGGGGGGGGGGGGGGGTATGACTATATCATTCTGTGTATACTCTGCTGGACTTGTCATCCATCTCTGAGACTGTAATATCCAATAAGAAAAGCTATGCTCTGGAAAAGAGCCAAAGTGGCCTGGAACTTGCTTGAAGGTTCTAGATACTTTCCCCACATTTTGGTGCCGTGACCCGAACCCATCACAGCCGTGGCAGAAAAACGCAGAGTCCAGTTTTCTGTGGTTATCGATCACGTTAGACTTTTTATTTTACTTTGCAACATAAATATGAATAAAAAAAACGAATGGAAGTTCATGGTTAGTGTATCTCTTGTGACGGATGTACCCAGAACGTGTCCTCCAATTCCCCTCCCACCACCCCAATCCTCGAGTCACCAGAACACAGAGAGACCACCATGCAGTAAACAGAGGTCTCTGAAGTTGGTCCCCGGCCAACCTGTCGGGTCCAGGGACAGCGTGTATTAGCAGATGGAATGTGGACAGGATGCGGCACAGATGACGATTCTTCGATCTTGACCCATTTCCAGCCACTGGACCCAATAAGATGCCGTTACAGATCGCCATCCTGATCCTCGTCCTCCCCCAGTGTTAGCAGCAGAGCCTTCGGCTGGTTCTGGAATAAAGCTGCCCGATTTTGTCTCTCTCCCTTTTTCACCCAGTGCCCATAGATCCGGAAGGCGCAGGCATCGATCAGTCGCCGTACACCCTTTATGCCATACGGGTCCAGAGCAAGAAGTTCACTAGTAACGGGTCGGGCTCTCCGCCACCTCATCAGTATTCGCACACATGCCAAAGCTGCCCAGGCTGCCCTCTGTGGAGAGAAGATCCGGTTATTACAGATAAAGAATAAACGCCAGACCAAACTTCTAATTCTTCCATTCAGGTAGAGCAGGGAAGAACTGGAACCTATTGTTCTCTTCTGTGAGATTTCTCCTCAATTCCTGTCCAGGTGACAGGTGTCAGACTGTACAAGAAGAAGAGAAGATAAATCTCATCTAAGAGGCACTAACCCTACCCTGCTCCACCTCAAGCTGAAGATAATTTCATCATCACAATAAGCTCCCCCCCCCCTTCTCCCTGACCAATGAAAGACAGACTGACCCGGAAACGGTAATGAAGAGTGAAAGTCGAGCCTTGCTCTCGCTGGTGACTCTGGAAGAAGGGATGCTGTAGCGCCTGGTCTGCCGAAAGACGCTTTTCTGGAGCTACCTCGAGGAGACGGGTAATCTGGAAGTCAAGAGAGAAGAGTTCAAATTAGGAGGAAGAGAGCGAACCTGTGACAACTCAACCCACACCGTGTACACATTGCACCTGGGGAGGTGGAATGTATTGATGTGACCCTTTCCACCCAGAGAGGAGGAACGTAGAGATGTGACCCTTTCCACCCAGGGAGGAGGAACGTAGAGATGTGACCCTTTCCACCCAGGGAGGAGGAACGTAGAGATGTGACCCTTTCCACCCAGGGAGGAGGAACGTAGAGATGTGACCCTTTCCACCCAGGGAGGAGGAACGTAGAGATGTGACCCTTTCCACCCAGGGAGGAGGAACGTAGAGATGTGACCCTTTCCACCCAGGGAGGAGGAACGTAGAGATTGTGACCCTTTCCACCCAGGGAGGAGGAACGTAGAGATGTGACCCTTTCCACCCAGGGAGGAGGAACGTAGAGATTGTGACCCTTTCCACCCAGGGAGGAGGAACGTAGAGATGTGACCCTTTCCACCCAGGAAGGAGGAACGTAGAGATGTGACCCTTTCCACCCAGGAAGGAGGAACGTAGAGATGTGACGCTTTCCACCCAGAGAGGAGGAACGTAGAGATGTGATGCTTTCCACCCAGGGAGGAGGAACGTAGAGATGTGACCCTTTCCACCCAGGGAGGAGGAACGTAGAGATGTGACCCTTTCCACCCAGGGAGGAGGAACGTAGAGATGTGACCCTTTCCACCCAGGGAGGAGGAACGTAGAGATTGTGACCCTTTCCACCCAGGGAGGAGGAACGTAGAGATGTGACCCTTTCCACCCAGGGAGGAGGAACGTAGAGATTGTGACCCTTTCCACCCAGGGAGGAGGAACGTAGATTGTGACCCTTTCCACCCAGGGAGGAGGAACGTAGAGATGTGACCCTTTCCACCCAGGGAGGAGGAACGTAGAGATGTGACCCTTTCCACCCAGGGAGGAGGAACGTAGAGATGTGACCCTTTCCACCCAGGAAGGAGGAACGTAGAGATGTGACGCTTTCCACCCAGAGAGGAGGAACGTAGAGATGTGACGCTTTCCACCCAGGGAGGAGGAACGTAGAGATGTGACCCTTTCCACCCAGGGAGGAGGAACGTAGAGATTGTGACCCTTTCCACCCAGGGAGGAGGAACGTAGAGATTGTGACCCTTTCCACCCAGGGAGGAGGAACGTAGAGATTGTGACCCTTTCCACCCAGGGAGGAGGAACGTAGAGATTGTGACCCTTTCCACCCAGGGAGGAGGAACGTAGAGATGTGACCCTTTCCACCCAGGGAGGAGGAACGTAGAGATTGTGACCCTTTCCACCCAGGGAGGAGGAACGTAGAGATGTGACCCTTTCCACCCAGGGAGGAGGAACGTAGAGATTGTGACCCTTTCCACCCAGGGAGGAGGAACGTAGAGATGTGACCCTTTCCACCCAGGGAGGAGGAACGTAGAGATGTGACCCTTTCCACCCAGGAAGGAGGAACGTAGAGATGTGACGCTTTCCACCCAGAGAGGAGGAACGTAGAGATGTGACGCTTTCCACCCAGGGAGGAGGAACGTAGAGATGTGACATTACCAGATCCTTCACTGTGGCAGATCGGTCATCCCACTCTGGAGAAGTAAACTGGAAGCGTCCATCCATGATCATACGAAGCATCAGCATCTGTCTGCGGTGCCAGAATGGAGGGGAGCCGGCCAGCAGGGTAAACATGATCACACCGCACGCCCACCTACAAGAACAAGGCCACACCCAATGAATGTCTACTACTAGCACACTTCTACCCTCCCCCGCACCTTCCAAACTTACAGGTCCACCTCCTTGCCATATCCAGGGTGAGTCTCATCCATAGAACACTTCAGAATCTCTGGAGCCAAATACCCCGGAGTTCCACACAACTCTGAAAACAACATGAAAAGGAAGAGCTGATGACAAAGTGAGATCCAAGAGACACTTTCCTTCTTTATATCAGACACTGTCCTATCACCATCTCCTTCCTGCACAGCCTTTCTTACCCTACATACCCTTACATTGGTGATCAGTGAGAAGAATGTTCCTTACATTGGTGATCAGTGAGAAGAATGTTCCTTACATTGGTGATCAGTGAGAAGAATGTTACTTACATTGGTGATCAGTGAGAAGAATGTTCCTTACATTGGTGATCAGTGAGAAGAATGTTCCTTACATTGGTGATCAGTGGGAAGAATGCTCCTTACATTGGTGATCAGTGGGAAGAATGTTCCTTACATTGGTGATCAGTGAGAAGAATGTTCCTTACATTGGTGATCAGTGAGAAGAACGTTCCTTACATTGGTGATCAGTGAGAAGAACGTTCCTTACATTGGTGATCAGTGAGAAGAACGTTCCTTACATTGGTGATCAGTGAGAAGAACGTTCCTTACATTGGTGATCAGTGAGAAGAATGTTCCTTACATTGGTGATCAGTGAGAAGAATGTTCCTTACATTGGTGATCAGTGAGAAGAATGTTCCTTACATTGGTGATCAGTGAGAAGAATGTTCCTTACATTGGTGATCAGTGAGAAGAATGCTCCTTACATTGGTGATCAGTGAGAAGAATGTTCCTTACATTGGTGATCAGTGAGAAGAATGTTCCTTACATTGGTGATCAGTGAGAAGAATGTTCCTTACATTGGTGATCAGTGAGAAGAATGTTCCTTACATTGGTGATCAGTGAGAAGAATGTTCCTTACATTGGTGATCAGTGAGAAGAATGTTCCTTACATTGGTGATCAGTGAGAAGAATGGTCCTTACATTGGTGATCAGTGAGAAGAATCCCCCCTTGATGTGCTGGGAAGAATTTCACCTTTACAGATAGCTAAAATTCTCCCTGGGGTCATGCCGCTGACTCTTTCATGTTGCGTTGACCCTGGGACAATGTAGACACCAAGAAATGGGAAGTCAATCAGTGGTGGCTCAGGGAAGGAATGTCTATATGAACGGTGGGATTCCTGGCTAGGAAGGATTGCTCTAAGCCGTCCTCCCATCTGTATACAGAAGATTTCTGTTGGAGACGCACCTCTCAGCTTCTCGGAAGGTTTCAGGACGCAGCTGAAGCCAAAGTCGGACAGCTTGATGTTGAGCGAGTCATCCATCAGGATATTCTCTGGTTTTAGATCGCGGTGTACGATGTGATTTCTGTGTAGAAAAGACACGGCCTCCAGCAGGGAGCGCATGATGCACCTACAATGACAAGAGGGAGCAGAATATGGGGATCTCCGGGGGAAAAGAGAGAAGAACATGTAGGGAAGAGCAGAACATGGGGATCTCCGGGGGAAAAGAGAGAAGAACATGTAGGGAAGAGCAGAACATGGGGATCTCCGGGGGAAAAGAGAGAAGAACATGTAGGGAAGAGCAGAACATGGGGATCTCCGGGGGAAAAGAGAGAACATGTAGGGAAGAGCAGAACATGGGGATCTCCGGGGGAAAAGAGAGAAGAACATATAGGGAAGAGCAGAACATGGGGATCTCCGGGGGAAAAGAGAGAAGAACATGTAGGGAAGAGCAGAACATGGGGATCTCCGGGGGAAAAGAGTGAAGAACATGTAGGGAAGAGCAGAACATGGGGATCTCCGGGGGAAAAGAGAGAAGAACATGTAGGGAAGAGCAGAACATGGGGATCTCCGGGGGAAAAGAGAGAAGAACAGAACATGGGGATCTCCGGGGGAAAAGAGAGAAGAACAGAACATGGGGATCTCCGGGGGAAAAGAGAGAAGAACAGAACATGGGGATCTCCGGGGGAAAAGAGAGAAGAACAGAACATGGGGATCTCCGGGGGAAAAGAGAGAAGAACATATAGGGAAGAGCAGAACATGGGGATCTCCGGGGGAAAAGAGAGAAGAACATGTAGGGAAGAGCAGAACATGGGGATCTCCGGGGGAAAAGAGAGAAGAACATGTAGGGAAGAGCAGAACATGGGGATCTCCGGGGGAAAAGAGAGAAGAACATGTAGGGAAGAGCAGAACATGGGGATCTCCGGGGGAAAAGAGTGAAGAACATGTAGGGAAGAGCAGAACATGGGGATCTCCGGGGGAAAAGAGAGAAGAACATGTAGGGAAGAGCAGAACATGGGGATCTCCGGGGGAAAAGAGAGAAGAACATGTACGGAAGAGCAGAACATGGGGATCTCCAGCAGGAGCTCCTATAGTCAGTCAGGGGTTCTTATATAAACTTCTCATGGTTGGCACCGGGTGCCGAGTCTGGTAACCCGTCTCACACCTCCACCATGAACTCTGAAATCAGAACGGTGGCTTCTGTATTGCTCACCATGCTTTACCTCCCCACATGGGTGAGCTTTGCGTTGGGCACACACAGGGCTCCTCTCAGAAAGGGGGCACCTCAGGAGAACACATTGTGAGATATTACCTCCCCAGCATACCTTAAAGGGGAACTCCAGGATCCTCACCCCCAGAACCCGCCCACCATGAACAGATGACACAAAACCGAGATCTACAAGCACATCCTGAGGAAGTCCTTACCGGGTCTCCTTCTCACTCAGCTTGACTTTCTCTGTCAGATAATCAAACAGCTCTCCTCTCTTCATCCTATGAGACAGACGGAGACACCCCAGTCACCAAATCAGAAAGACCACCCACATAGACCCGCCCCAGAGGTTCAATCCAACATACTCACAAGTCAAACACCAGGAAGATGAACGTGGAAGACTCGTAGGAATCAATGAGGGAGACTGGAAGAGAAAAAAAGAGTCAAAGTCTGAAGACAAAACACCCCCAACCCTATTACATCCATCTCTTCAATATGCATGATGGGGGATGGAGAAGAGCTGATTAGAGGAGATTGATGGAGGAGCCGGAGGTGGTAGGATAGAAGGTGGGTGGTGGAGAGGAGCCGGAGGTGGTAGGATAGAAGCCGGAGGTGGTAGGATAGAAGGTGGGTGGTGGAGAGGAGCCGGAGGTGGTAGGATAGAAGGTGGGTGGTGGAGAGGAGCCGGAGGTGGTAGGATAGAAGGTGGGTGGTGGAGAGGAGCCGGAGGTGGTAGGATAGAAGGTGGGTGGTGGAGAGGAGCCGGAGGTGGTAGGATAGAAGGTGGGTGGTGGAGAGGAGCCGGAGGTGGTAGGATAGAAGGTGGGTGGTGGAGAGGAGCCGGGGGTGGTAGGATAGAAGGTGGGTGGTGGAGAGGAGCCGGGGGTGGTAGGATAGAAGGTGGGTGGTGGAGAGGAGCCGGGGGTGGTAGGATAGAAGGTGGGTGGTGGAGAGGAGCCGGAGGTGGTAGGATAGAAGGTGGGTGGTGGAGAGGAGCCGGGGGTGGTAGGATAGAAGGTGGGTGGTGGAGAGGAGCCGGAGGTGGTAGGACAGAAGGTGGGTGGTGGAGAGGAGCCGGAGGTGGTAGGACAGAAGGTGGGTGGTGGAGAGGAGCCGGAGGTGGTAGGACAGAAGGTGGGTGGTGGAGAGGAGCCGGAGGTGGTAGGACAGAAGGTGGGTGGTGGAGAGGAGCCGGAGGTGGTAGGACAGAAGGTGGGTGGTGGAGAGGAGCCGGAGGTGGTAGGACAGAAGGTGGGTGGTGGAGAGGAGCCGGAGGTGGTAGGACAGATGGTGGGTGGTGGAGAGGAGCCGGAGATGGTAGGACAGAAGGTGGGTGGTGGAGAGGAGCCGGAGGTGGTAGGATAGAAGGTGGGTGGTGGAGAGGAGCCGGAGATGGTAGGACAGAAGGTGGGTGGTGGAGAGGAGTCGGAGATGGTAGGACAGAAGGTGGGTGGTGGAGAGGAGTCGGAGATGGTAGGACAGAAGAAGTGAGGACTATAACCCCAATGAGAAGTTCTTACTGATGGAGGGATGGTGGGACACTTGGTGAAGGATCTCCATCTCCTTGGCGGTGGACAGTCGCACCTCCTGGAGTTGCTCTGGGCTCAGCCTCTCTGGTGTCACCTCGATAATCTTTGCGGCATATTCTCGCCCCGTTTCTCGGTGTATACAGCGCCGGACTGTGCTGGAGACTCCCCTGTGAGGAACATCCAGTGTGTGAGAAGATCGCCAACACGTGTCTGACATGTCATGTAACGGTGTCAACGTCCTCCATAGTGGGAAATATTGCTGAGTGCACATCCAACAGGGGAACTGACCACATGACCTCACCACACCGCCAACTCACCAATCACATGACCACACCAACCACATGACCACACCACCACCTAACCAATCACATGACCACACCAACCACATGACCTCACCACACTAACCACATGACCTCACGATACCGCCAACTAACCGATCACATGACCTCACCAATCACATGACCTCACCGCCACCTAACCAATTACATGACCACACCACACCAACCACATGACCTCACCACACCGCCAACTAACCAATCACATGACCTCACCACACCGCCAACTAACCAATGTTGTGGAAAATGTTATATTAATGTGTTGTCATAAATCTCCCAGTGTGTCTGATCAACCACAGCCCGTTCTAAAGAACTGGCTGGGGCAGATCGATGCTGGCTGAGACCTGTTAGGTAGCGGAAAACTTCCTGGTGTTTGGAGAGAAGTGTTTGTGGAGAGAAGACATGTCCGCCAGCAAAGGGCCCCTGTGTAATGCACAGAACGATCGTCTGGTGGGGATGTGTTCGCTCTGCAAAGACATTATCGGTTTAGAGGTGTTTTGCTCTTGTCACCCCTGGTGTGCCTGATCAACATGTTTGGGGTGCCATGACTTATACCTGCAGATAATATCCCACCCACGAGGAACTTTAGTCATCGTCATTTAGTATATTGTATCATGTCCTGTAGTCATTGTTCATTGGTTGTTTTGTATTCTGTTGTTAAATCCTTATATGGTCACTTACATCCTGTGAGGTCACACCCTGTGAAGGAAACGATTGGCTGTTGGGGCCAGGGCTTCCTGTTTGTGATTGCTTTTGTGGTCTTTTGAATAAAGGAGGCGGACAGAGCTGAAAAGGGGAGTCTTGCTGAGATGGGAATGTAAGAACCATGTGTTTTGTCTTGTTGGATGGTTGGGGCACACACCAGAGGATGGATACGATCAAAAGGTGAGATGCATTTATATCATTAGACGAAATTGTTATTATGATTAGAAACAGGAGATTTGGCTGTGTGCTCTGCGTACAACCAAATTTCCATAACACCAATCACATGACCTCACCAATCACATGACCTCACCAGTCACATGACCTCACGACACCACCAACTCACCGATCACATCACCTCACGACACCACCACCTAACCAATCACATGACCACACCAATCACATGACCTCACCACACAGGTGTAGAGGGGGAGGTGGAGCAGGGGAGGTGGAGCGGTGTAGAGGGGGGGGGGTGTAGAGGGAGTAGGTGGAGCGGGGGAGGTGTAGTAGGCATGTAGAACTCTTCTATTAGGGGGTTGCCCTAAAACAATTCCATAAAGTGTGGGGTATTTGGAGCCCCACCCCCTGTGTCTATTGGTCAGTGAGAATCGGAGGGTTTCTATTGGTCGGTGGAGAATCGGAGGGTTTCTATTGGTCAGTGGAGAATCGGAGGGTTTCTATTGGTCGGTGGAGAATCGGAGGGTTTCTATTGGTCGGTGGAGAATCGGAGGGTTTCTATTGGTTCTCTCGATGTTTCCAAATAAAAGAAAGAAGAGGAGCATCCGCCATGTTTATTATTTCACCCCTCAGATCTCCATGAGATTGGTGTGTGGGGAGATTGTACGGGGGATGGACGCTCTCTGAGGATCTGTGTGGTGGACGGTTGTTTCCCTCCTACTAAGAGATGGGGGGGTAATAAAATTCACCCTCACCTAAGTAGACACTGGTGTCTGACTTCTATGGCTCCTCCTCCTCTGTGTTCTCCTATAGGGTGAATCTGTGATGGGCGGAGGCACGAGGACATTCCCACGCCTATAGGGGAGCAGTGGGTGGGTTGTAGAGGAGCAGTGGGCGGGGTGTAAGAGGAGCAGTGGGCGGGGTGTAAGAGGAGCAGTGGGCGGGGTGTAAGAGGAGCAGTGGGCGGGGTGTAAGAGGAGCAGTGGGCGGGGTGTAAGAGGAGCAGTGGGCGGGGTGTAAGAGGAGCAGTGGGCGGGGTGTCGGGAAGCAGTGGGCGGGGTGTCGGGAAGCAGTGGGCGGGGTGTCGGGAAGCAGTGGGCGGGGTGTAGGAGAGCAGTGGGCAGGGTGTAAGAGGAGCAGTGGGCGGGGTGTAAGAGGAGCAGTGGGCGGGGTGTAAGAGGAGCAGTGGGCGGGGTGTATGAGGAGCAGTGGGCGGGGTGTATGAGGAGCAGTGGGCGGGGTGTCGGGAAGCAGTGGGCGGGGTGTCGGGAAGCAGTGGGCGGGGTGTCGGGAAGCAGTGGGCGGGGTGTCGGGAAGCAGTGGGCGGGGTGTAGGAGAGCAGTGGGCGGGGTGTAGGAGAGCAGTGGGCGGGGTGTATAAGGAGCAGTGGGCGGGGTGTATAAGGAGCAGTGGGCGGGGGTGTATGAGGAGCAGTGGGCAGGGTGTATGGAGAGAAGAGGGCGGGGTGTATGGGGAGGAGTGGGCGGGGTGTAGAGGAGCAGTGGGCGGGGTGTATGGAGAGCAGTGGGCGGGGTGTATGGAGAGCAGTGGGCGGGGTGTATGGAGAGCAGTGGGCGGGGTGTATGGAGAGCAGTGGGCGGGGTGTATGGAGAGCAGTGGGCGGGGTGTATGAGGAGGAGTGGGCGGGGTGTAGGAGGAGCAGTGGGCGGGGTGTAGGAGGAGCAGTGGAGTGGGCGGGGTGTAGGAGGAGCAGTGGAGTGGGCGGGGTGTAGGAGGAGCAGTGGAGTGGGCGGGGTGTAGGAGGAGCAGTGGAGTGGGCGGGGTGTAGGAGGAGCAGTGGAGTGGGCGGGGTGTAGGAGGAGCAGTGGAGTGGGCGGGGTGTAGGAGGAGCAGTGGAGTGGGCGGGGTGTAGGAGGAGCAGTGGGCGGGGTGTAGGAGGAGCAGTGGGCGGGGTGTAGGAGGAGCAGTGGGCGGGTGTAGGAGGAGCAGTGGGCGGGGTGTAGGAGGAGCAGTGGGCGGGGTGTACGGAGAGCAGTGGGCGGGGTGTACGGAGAGCAGTGGGCGGGGTGTACGGAGAGCAGTGGGCGGGGTGTACGGAGAGGAGTGGGCGGGGTGTATGGAGAGGAGTGGGCGGGGTGTAGGAGGAGCAGTGGGCGGGGTGTAGGAGGAGCAGTGGAGTGGGCGGGGTGTAGGAGGAGCAGTGGGCGGGGTGTAGGAGGAGCAGTGGGCGGGGTGTAGGAGGAGCAGTGGGCGGGGTGTAGGAGAGCAGTGGGCGGGGTGTATGAGGAGCAGTGGAGTGGGCGGGGTGTAGGAAGAGCAGTGGAGTGGGCGGGGTGTAGGAAGAGCAGTGGAGTGGGCGGGGTGTAGGAGGAGCAGTGGGCGGGGTGTAGGAGGAGCAGTGGGCGGGGTGTAGGAGGAGCAGTGGGCGGGGTGTAGGAGGAGCAGTGGGCGGGGTGTATGGAGAGCAGTGGGCGGGGTGTAGGAGGAGCAGGGGCGGGGTGTATGGAGGAGCAGTGGGCGGGGTGTATGGAGGAGCAGTGGGCGGGGTGTAGGAGGAGCAGTGGGCGGGGTGTAGGAGGAGCAGTGGGCGGGGTGTAGGAGGAGCAGTGGAGTGGGCGGGGTGTAGGAGGAGCAGTGGGCGGGGTGTATGAGGAGCAGTGGGCGGGGTGTAGGAGTGCAGTGGGCGGGGTGTAGGAGTGCAGTGGGCGGGGTGTAGGAGAGCAGTGGGCGGGGTGTAGGAGGAGCAGTGGAGTGGGCGGGGTGTAGGAGAGCAGTGGGCGGGGTGTAGGAGGAGCAGTGGGCGGGGTGTAGGAGAGCAGTGGGCGGGGTGTAGGAGAGCAGGGCGGGTGTAGGAGGAGCAGTGGGCGGGGTGTAGGAGGAGCAGTGGGCGGGTGTAGGAGGAGCAGTGGGCGGGGTGTAGGAGGAGCAGTGGGCGGGGTTGTAGGAGAGCAGTGGGCGGGGTGTATGAGGAGCAGTGGAGTGGGTGGGGTGTAGGAGGAGCAGTGGGCGGGGTGTAGGAGGAGCAGTGGGCGGGGTGTAGGAGGAGCAGTGGGCGGGGTGTAGGAGGAGCAGTGGGCGGGGTGTAGGAGGAGCAGTGGGCGGGGTGTACGGAGAGGAGTGGGCGGGGTGTACGGAGAGGAGTGGGCGGGGTGTACGGAGAGGAGTGGGCGGGGTGTAGGAGGAGCAGTGGAGTGGGCGGGGTGTAGGAGGAGCAGTGGGCGGTGTGTAGGAGGAGCAGTGGGCGGGGTGTAGGAGAGCAGTGGGCGGGGGTGTAAGAGGAGCAGTGGGCGGGGTGTAAGAGGAGCAGTGGGCGGGGTGTAAGAGGAGCAGTGGGCGGGGGTGTAAGAGGAGCAGTGGGCGGGGTGTAAGAGGAGCAGTGGGCGGGGTGTAAGAGGAGCAGTGGGCGGGGTGTAAGAGGAGCAGTGGGCGGGGTGTAAGAGGAGCAGTGGGCGGGGTGTCGGGAAGCAGTGGGCGGGGTGTCGGGAAGCAGTGGGCGGGGTGTCGGGAAGCAGTGGGCGGGGTGTAGGAGAGCAGTGGGCAGGGTGTAAGAGGAGCAGTGGAGTGGGCGGGGTGTAGGAGGAGCAGTGGAGTGGGCGGGGTGTAGGAGGAGCAGTGGAGTGGGCGGGGTGTAGGAGGAGCAGTGGAGTGGGCGGGGTGTAGGAGGAGCAGTGGAGTGGGCGGGGTGTAGGAGGAGCAGTGGGCGGGGTGTAGGAGGAGCAGTGGGCGGGGTGTAGGAGGAGCAGTGGGCGGGGTGTAGGAGGAGCAGTGGGCGGGGTGTAGGAGGAGCAGTGGGCGGGGTGTACGGAGAGCAGTGGGCGGGGTGTACGGAGAGCAGTGGGCGGGGTGTACGGAGAGCAGTGGGCGGGGGTGTATGGAGAGGAGTGGGCGGGGTGTAGGAGGAGCAGTGGGCGGGGTGTAGGAGGAGCAGTGGAGTGGGCGGGGTGTAGGAGGAGCAGTGGGCGGGGTGTAGGAGGAGCAGTGGGCGGGGTGTAGGAGGAGCAGTGGGCGGGGTGTAGGAGAGCAGTGGGCGGGGTGTATGAGGAGCAGTGGAGTGGGCGGGGTGTAGGAAGAGCAGTGGAGTGGGCGGGGTGTAGGAAGAGCAGTGGAGTGGGCGGGGTGTAGGAGGAGCAGTGGGCGGGGTGTAGGAGGAGCAGTGGGCGGGGTGTAGGAGGAGCAGTGGGCGGGGTGTAGGAGGAGCAGTGGGCGGGGTGTAGGAGAGCAGTGGGCGGGGTGTATGGAGAGCAGTGGGCGGGGTGTATGGAGGAGCAGTGGGCGGGGTGTATGGAGGAGCAGTGGGCGGGGTGTATGGAGGAGCAGTGGGCGGGGTGTAGGAGGAGCAGTGGGGTCGGGGGTGTAGGAGGAGCAGTGGAGTGGGCGGGGTGTAGGAGGAGCAGTGGAGTGGGCGGGGTGTAGGAGGAGCAGTGGAGTGGGCGGGGTGTAGGAGGAGCAGTGGGGCGGGGTGTAGGAGGAGCAGTGGGCGGGGTGTAGGAGGAGCAGTGGGCGGGGTGTAGGAGGAGCAGTGGGCGGGGTGTAGGAGGAGCAGTGGGCGGGGTGTACGGAGGAGCAGTGGGCGGGGTGTACGGAGGAGCAGTGGGCGGGGTGTACGGAGAGCAGTGGGCGGGGTGTACGGAGAGGAGTGGGCGGGGTGTATGGAGAGGAGTGGGCGGGGTGTAGGGAGGAGCAGTGGGCGGGGTGTAGGAGGAGCAGTGGAGTGGGCGGGGTGTAGGAGGAGCAGTGGGCGGGGTGTAGGAGGAGCAGTGGGCGGGGTGTAGGAGGAGCAGTGGGCGGGGTGTAGGAGAGCAGTGGGCGGGGTGTATGAGGAGCAGTGGAGTGGGCGGGGTGTAGGAAGAGCAGTGGAGTGGGCGGGGTGTAGGAAGGAGCAGTGGAGTGGGCGGGGTGTAGGAGGAGCAGTGGGCGGGGTGTAGGAGGAGCAGTGGGCGGGGTGTAGGAGGAGCAGTGGGCGGGGTGTATGGAGAGCAGTGGGCGGGGTGTAGGAGGAGCAGTGGGCGGGGTGTATGGAGGAGCAGTGGGCGGGGTGTATGGAGGAGCAGTGGGCGGGGTGTAGGAGGAGCAGTGGGCGGGGTGTAGGAGGAGCAGTGGGCGGGGTGTAGGAGGAGCAGTGAGTGGGCGGGGTGTAGGAGGAGCAGTGGGCGGGTGTAGGAGGAGCAGTGGGCGGGGTGTAGGAGAGCAGTGGGCGGGGTGTAGGAGTGCAGTGGGCGGGGTGTAGGAGAGCAGTGGGCGGGGTTGTAGGAGGAGCAGTGGAGTGGGGCGGGGTGTAGGAGAGCAGTGGGCGGGGTGTAGGAGGAGCAGTGGGCGGGGTGTAGGAGAGCAGTGGGCGGGGTGTAGGAGAGCAGTGGGCGGGGTGTAGGAGAGCAGTGGGCGGGGTGTAGGAGGAGCAGTGGGCGGGGTGTAGGAGGAGCAGTGGGCGGGGTGTAGGAGGAGCAGTGGGCGGGGTGTAGGAGAGCAGTGGGCGGGGTGTATGAGGAGCAGTGGAGTGGGTGGGGTGTAGGAGGAGCAGTGGGCGGGGTGTAGGAGGAGCAGTGGGCGGGGTGTAGGAGGAGCAGTGGGGCGGGGTGTAGGAGGAGCAGTGGGCGGGGTGTAGGAGGAGCAGTGGGCGGGGTGTACGGAGAGGAGTGGGCGGGGTGTACGGAGAGGAGTGGGCGGGTGTACGGAGAGGAGTGGGCGGGGTGTAGGAGGAGCAGTGGAGTGGGCGGGGTGTAGGAGGAGCAGTGGGCGGTGTGTAGGAGGAGCAGTGGGCGGGGTGTAGGAGAGCAGTGGGCGGGGTGTAAGAGGAGCAGTGGGCGGGGTGTAAGAGGAGCAGTGGGCGGGGTGTAAGAGGAGCAGTGGGCGGGGTGTAAGAGGAGCAGTGGGCGGGGTGTAAGAGGAGCAGTGGGCGGGGTGTAAGAGGAGCAGTGGGCGGGGTGTAAGAGGAGCAGTGGGCGGGGTGTAAGAGGAGCAGTGGGCGGGGTGTAAGAGGAGCAGTGGGCGGGGTGTCGGGAAGCAGTGGGCGGGGTGTCGGGAAGCAGTGGGCGGGGTGTCGGGAAGCAGTGGGCAGGGTGTAAGAGGAGCAGTGGAGTGGGCGGGGTGTAGGAGGAGCAGTGGAGTGGGCGGGGTGTAGGAGGAGCAGTGGAGTGGGCGGGGTGTAGGAGGAGCAGTGGAGTGGGCGGGGTGTAGGAGGAGCAGTGGAGTGGGCGGGGTGTAGGAGGAGCAGTGGGCGGGGTGTAGGAGGAGCAGTGGGCGGGGTGTAGGAGGAGCAGTGGGCGGGGTGTAGGAGGAGCAGTGGGCGGGGTGTAGGAGGAGCAGTGGGCGGGGTGTACGGAGAGCAGTGGGCGGGGTGTACGGAGAGCAGTGGGCGGGGTGTACGGAGAGCAGTGGGCGGGGTGTACGGAGAGGAGTGGGCGGGGTGTATGGAGAGGAGTGGGCGGGGTGTAGGAGGAGCAGTGGGCGGGGTGTAGGAGGAGCAGTGGAGTGGGCGGGGTGTAGGAGGAGCAGTGGGCGGGGTGTAGGAGGAGCAGTGGGCGGGGTGTAGGAGGAGCAGTGGGCGGGGTGTAGGAGAGCAGTGGGCGGGTGTATGAGGAGCAGTGGAGTGGGCGGGGTGTAGGAAGAGCAGTGGAGTGGGCGGGTGTAGGAAGAGCAGTGGAGTGGGCGGGGTGTAGGAGGAGCAGTGGGCGGGGGTGTAGGAGGAGCAGTGGGCGGGGTGTAGGAGGAGCAGTGGGCGGGGTGTAGGAGGAGCAGTGGGCGGGGTGTATGGAGAGCAGTGGGCGGGGTGTATGGAGAGCAGTGGGCGGGGTGTATGGAGGAGCAGTGGGCGGGGTGTATGGAGGAGCAGTGGGCGGGGTGTAGGAGGAGCAGTGGGCGGGGTGTAGGAGGAGCAGTGGGCGGGGTGTAGGAGGAGCAGTGGAGTGGGCGGGTGTAGGAGGAGCAGTGGGCGGGGTGTAGGAGGAGCAGTGGGCGGGGGTGTAGGAGTGCAGTGGGCGGGGTGTAGGAGTGCAGTGGGCGGGGTGTAGGAGAGCAGTGGGCGGGGTGTAGGAGGAGCAGTGGAGTGGGCGGGGTGTAGGAGAGCAGTGGGCGGGGTGTAGGAGGAGCAGTGGGCGGGGTGTAGGAGAGCAGTGGGCGGGGTGTAGGAGAGCAGTGGGCGGGGTGTAGGAGAGCAGTGGGGCGGGGTGTAGGAGGAGCAGTGGGCGGGGTGTAGGAGGAGCAGTGGGCGGGGTGTAGGAGGAGCAGTGGGCGGGGTGTAGGAGAGCAGTGGGCGGGGTGTATGAGGAGCAGTGGAGTGGGTGGGGTGTAGGAGGAGCAGTGGGCGGGGTGTAGGAGGAGCAGTGGGCGGGGTGTAGGAGGAGCAGTGGGCGGGGTGTAGGAGGAGCAGTGGGCGGGGTGTAGGAGGAGCAGTGGGCGGGGTGTACGGAGAGGAGTGGGCGGGGTGTACGGAGAGGAGTGGGCGGGGTGTACGGAGAGGAGTGGGCGGGGTGTAGGAGGAGCAGTGGAGTGGGCGGGGTGTAGGAGGAGCAGTGGGCGGTGTGTAGGAGGAGCAGTGGGCGGGGTGTAGGAGAGCAGTGGGCGGGGTGTAAGAGGAGCAGTGGGCGGGGTGTAAGAGGAGCAGTGGGCGGGGTGTAAGAGGAGCAGTGGGCGGGGTGTAAGAGGAGCAGTGGGCGGGGGTTAAGAGGAGCAGTGGGCGGGGTGTAAGAGGAGCAGTGGGCGGGGTGTAAGAGGAGCAGTGGGCGGGGTGTAAGAGGAGCAGTGGGCGGGGTGTCGGGAAGCAGGTGGGCGGGGTGTCGGGAAGCAGTGGGCGGGGTGTCGGGAAGCAGTGGGCGGGGTGTAGGAGAGCAGTGGGCAGGGTGTAAGAGGAGCAGTGGGCGGGGTGTAAGAGGAGCAGTGGGCGGGGTGTAAGAGGAGCAGTGGGCGGGTGTATGAGGAGCAGTGGGCGGGGTGTATGAGGAGCAGTGGGCGGGGTGTCGGGAAGCAGTGGGCGGGGTGTCGGGAAGCAGTGGGCGGGGTGTCGGGAAGCAGTGGGCGGGGTGTCGGGAAGCAGTGGGCGGGGTGTAGGAGAGCAGTGGGCGGGGTGTAGGAGAGCAGTGGGCGGGGTGTATAAGGAGCAGTGGGCGGGGTGTATAAGGAGCAGTGGGCGGGGTGTATGAGGAGCAGTGGGCAGGGTGTATGGAGAGAAGAGGGCGGGGTGTATGGGGAGGAGTGGGCGGGGTGTAGAGGAGCAGTGGGCGGGGTGTATGGAGAGCAGTGGGCGGGGTGTATGGAGAGCAGTGGGCGGGGGTGTATGGAGAGCAGTGGGCGGGGTGTATGGAGAGCAGTGGGCGGGGTGTATGGAGAGCAGTGGGCGGGGTGTATGGAGAGCAGTGGGCGGGGTGTATGAGGAGGAGTGGGCGGGGTGTAGGAGGAGCAGTGGGCGGGGTGTAGGAGGAGCAGTGGAGTGGGCGGGGTGTAGGAGGAGCAGTGGAGTGGGCGGGGTGTAGGAGGAGCAGTGGAGTGGGCGGGGTGTAGGAGGAGCAGTGGAGTGGGCGGGGTGTAGGAGGAGCAGTGGAGTGGGCGGGGTGTAGGAGGAGCAGTGGAGTGGGCGGGGTGTAGGAGGAGCAGTGGAGTGGGCGGGGTGTAGGAGGAGCAGTGGGCGGGGTGTAGGAGGAGCAGTGGGCGGGGTGTAGGAGGAGCAGTGGGCGGGGTGTAGGAGGAGCAGTGGGCGGGGTGTAGGAGGAGCAGTGGGCGGGGTGTACGGAGAGCAGTGGGCGGGGTGTACGGAGAGCAGTGGGCGGGGTGTACGGAGAGCAGTGGGCGGGGTGTACGGAGAGGAGTGGGCGGGGTGTATGGAGAGGAGTGGGCGGGGTGTAGGAGGAGCAGTGGGCGGGGTGTAGGAGGAGCAGTGGAGTGGGCGGGGTGTAGGAGGAGCAGTGGGCGGGGTGTAGGAGGAGCAGTGGGCGGGGTGTAGGAGGAGCAGTGGGCGGGGTGTAGGAGAGCAGTGGGCGGGGTGTATGAGGAGCAGTGGAGTGGGCGGGGTGTAGGAAGAGCAGTGGAGTGGGCGGGGTGTAGGAAGAGCAGTGGAGTGGGCGGGGTGTAGGAGGAGCAGTGGGCGGGGTGTAGGAGGAGCAGTGGGCGGGGTGTAGGAGGAGCAGTGGGCGGGGTGTAGGAGGAGCAGTGGGCGGGGTGTATGGAGAGCAGTGGGCGGGGTGTAGGAGGAGCAGTGGGCGGGGTGTATGGAGGAGCAGTGGGCGGGGTGTATGGAGGAGCAGTGGGCGGGGTGTAGGAGGAGCAGTGGGCGGGGTGTAGGAGGAGCAGTGGGCGGGGTGTAGGAGGAGCAGTGGAGTGGGCGGGGGTGTAGGAGGAGCAGTGGGCGGGGTGTTATGAGGAGCAGTGGGCGGGGTGTAGGAGTGCAGTGGGCGGGGTGTAGGAGTGCAGTGGGCGGGGTGTAGGAGAGCAGTGGGCGGGGTGTAGGAGGAGCAGTGGAGTGGGCGGGGTGTAGGAGAGCAGTGGGCGGGGTGTAGGAGGAGCAGTGGGCGGGGTGTAGGAGAGCAGTGGGCGGGGTGTAGGAGAGCAGTGGGCGGGGTGTAGGAGGAGCAGTGGGCGGGGTGTAGGAGGAGCAGTGGGCGGGGTGTAGGAGGAGCAGTGGGCGGGGTGTAGGAGAGCAGTGGGCGGGGTGTATGAGGAGCAGTGGAGTGGGTGGGGTGTAGGAGGAGCAGTGGGCGGGGTGTAGGAGGAGCAGTGGGCGGGGTGTAGGAGGAGCAGTGGGCGGGGTGTAGGAGGAGCAGTGGGCGGGGTGTAGGAGGAGCAGTGGGCGGGGTGTACGGAGAGGAGTGGGCGGGGTGTACGGAGAGGAGTGGGCGGGGTGTACGGAGAGGAGTGGGCGGGGTGTAGGAGGAGCAGTGGAGTGGGCGGGGTGTAGGAGGAGCAGTGGGCGGTGTGTAGGAGGAGCAGTGGGCGGGGTGTAGGAGAGCAGTGGGCGGGGTGTAAGAGGAGCAGTGGGCGGGGTGTAAGAGGAGCAGTGGGCGGGGTGTAAGAGGAGCAGTGGGCGGGGTGTAAGAGGAGCAGTGGGCGGGTGTAAGAGGAGCAGTGGGCGGGGTGTAAGAGGAGCAGTGGGCGGGGTGTAAGAGGAGCAGTGGGCGGGGTGTAAGAGGAGCAGTGGGCGGGGTGTCGGGAAGCAGTGGGCGGGGTGTCGGGAAGCAGTGGGCGGGGTGTCGGGAAGCAGTGGGCGGGGTGTAGGAGAGCAGTGGGCAGGGTGTAAGAGGAGCAGTGGAGTGGGCGGGGTGTAGGAGGAGCAGTGGAGTGGGCGGGGTGTAGGAGGAGCAGTGGAGTGGGCGGGGGTGTAGGAGGAGCAGTGGAGTGGGCGGGGTGTAGGAGGAGCAGTGGAGTGGGCGGGGTGTAGGAGGAGCAGTGGGCGGGGTGTAGGAGGAGCAGTGGGCGGGGTGTAGGAGGAGCAGTGGGCGGGGTGTAGGAGGAGCAGTGGGCGGGGTGTAGGAGGAGCAGTGGGCGGGGTGTACGGAGAGCAGTGGGCGGGGTGTACGGAGAGCAGTGGGCGGGGTGTACGGAGAGCAGTGGGCGGGGTGTACGGAGAGGAGTGGGCGGGGTGTATGGAGAGGAGTGGGCGGGGTGTAGGAGGAGCAGTGGGCGGGGTGTAGGAGGAGCAGTGGAGTGGGCGGGGTGTAGGAGGAGCAGTGGGGCGGGGTGTAGGAGGAGCAGTGGGCGGGGTGTAGGAGGAGCAGTGGGCGGGGTGTAGGAGAGCAGTGGGCGGGGTGTATGAGGAGCAGTGGAGTGGGCGGGGTGTAGGAAGAGCAGTGGAGTGGGCGGGGTGTAGGAAGAGCAGTGGAGTGGGCGGGGTGTAGGAGGAGCAGTGGGCGGGGTGTAGGAGGAGCAGTGGGCGGGGTGTAGGAGGAGCAGTGGGCGGGGTGTAGGAGGAGCAGTGGGCGGGGTGTATGGAGAGCAGTGGGCGGGGTGTATGGAGAGCAGTGGGCGGGGTGTATGGAGGAGCAGTGGGCGGGGTGGTATGGAGGAGCAGTGGGCGGGGTGTAGGGAGGAGCAGTGGGCGGGGTGTAGGAGGAGCAGTGGGCGGGGTGTAGGAGGAGCAGTGGAGTGGGCGGGGTGTAGGAGGAGCAGTGGAGTGGGCGGGGTGTAGGAGGAGCAGTGGAGTGGGCGGGGTGTAGGAGGGAGCAGTGGGCGGGGTGTAGGAGGAGCAGTGGGCGGGTGGTAGGAGGAGCAGTGGGCGGGGTGTAGGAGGAGCAGTGGGCGGGGTGTAGGAGGAGCAGTGGGCGGGGTGTACGGAGAGCAGTGGGCGGGGTGTACGGAGAGCAGTGGGCGGGGTGTACGGAGAGCAGTGGGCGGGGTGTACGGAGAGGAGTGGGCGGGGTGTATGGAGAGGAGTGGGCGGGGTGTAGGAGGAGCAGTGGGCGGGGTGTAGGAGGAGCAGTGGAGTGGGCGGGGTGTAGGAGGAGCAGTGGGCGGGGTGTAGGAGGAGCAGTGGGCGGGGTGTAGGAGGAGCAGTGGGCGGGGTGTAGGAGAGCAGTGGGCGGGGTGTATGAGGAGCAGTGGAGTGGGCGGGGTGTAGGAAAGCAGTGGAGTGGGCGGGGTGTAGGAAGAGCAGTGGAGTGGGCGGGGTGTAGGAGGAGCAGTGGGCGGGGTGTAGGAGGAGCAGTGGGCGGGGTGTAGGAGGAGCAGTGGGCGGGGTGTATGGAGAGCAGTGGGCGGGGTGTAGGAGGAGCAGTGGGCGGGGTGTATGGAGGAGCAGTGGGCGGGGTGTATGGAGGAGCAGTGGGCGGGGGTGTAGGAGGAGCAGTGGGCGGGGTGTAGGAGGAGCAGTGGGCGGGGTGTAGGAGGAGCAGTGGAGTGGGCGGGGTGTAGGAGGAGCAGTGGGCGGGGTGTATGAGGAGCAGTGGGCGGGGTGTAGGAGTGCAGTGGGGCGGGGTGTAGGAGTGCAGTGGGCGGGGTGTAGGAGAGCAGTGGGCGGGGTGTAGGAGGAGCAGTGGAGTGGGCGGGGTGTAGGAGAGCAGTGGGCGGGGTGTAGGAGGAGCAGTGGGCGGGGTGTAGGAGAGCAGTGGGCGGGGTGTAGGAGAGCAGTGGGCGGGGTGTAGGAGAGCAGTGGGCGGGGTGTAGGAGGAGCAGTGGGCGGGGTGTAGGAGGAGCAGTGGGCGGGGTGTAGGAGGAGCAGTGGGCGGGGTGTAGGAGAGCAGTGGGCGGGGTGTATGAGGAGCAGTGGAGTGGGTGGGGTGTAGGAGGAGCAGTGGGCGGGGTGTAGGAGGAGCAGTGGGCGGGGTGTAGGAGGAGCAGTGGGCGGGGTGTAGGAGGAGCAGTGGGCGGGTGTAGGAGGAGCAGTGGGCGGGGTGTACGGAGAGGAGTGGGCGGGGTGTACGGAGAGGAGTGGGCGGGGTGTACGGAGAGGAGTGGGCGGGGTGTAGGAGGAGCAGTGGAGTGGGCGGGGTGTAGGAGGAGCAGTGGGCGGTGTGTAGGAGGAGCAGTGGGCGGGGTGTAGGAGAGCAGTGGGCGGGGTGTAAGAGGAGCAGTGGGCGGGGTGTAAGAGGAGCAGTGGGCGGGGTGTAAGAGGAGCAGTGGGCGGGGTGTAAGAGGAGCAGTGGGCGGGGTGTAAGAGGAGCAGTGGGCGGGGTGTAAGAGGAGCAGTGGGCGGGGTGTAAGAGGAGCAGTGGGCGGGGTGTAAGAGGAGCAGTGGGCGGGGTGTAAGAGGAGCAGTGGGCGGGGTGTCGGGAAGCAGTGGGCGGGGTGTCGGGAAGCAGTGGGCGGGGTGTCGGGGAAGCAGTGGGCAGGGTGTAAGAGGAGCAGTGGAGTGGGCGGGGTGTAGGAGGAGCAGTGGAGTGGGCGGGGTGTAGGAGGAGCAGTGGAGTGGGCGGGGTGTAGGAGGAGCAGTGGAGTGGGCGGGTGTAGGAGGAGCAGTGGAGTGGGCGGGGTGTAGGAGGAGCAGTGGGCGGGGTGTAGGAGGAGCAGTGGGCGGGGTGTAGGAGGAGCAGTGGGGCGGGGTGTAGGAGGAGCAGTGGGCGGGGTGTAGGAGGAGCAGTGTGGCGGGGTGTACGGAGAGCAGTGGGCGGGGTGTACGGAGAGCAGTGGGCGGGGTGTACGGAGAGCAGTGGGCGGGGTGTACGGAGAGGAGTGGGCGGGTGTATGGAGAGGAGTGGGCGGGGTGTAGGAGGAGCAGTGGGCGGGTGTAGGAGGAGCAGTGGAGTGGGCGGGTGTAGGAGGAGCAGTGGGCGGGGTGTAGGAGGAGCAGTGGGCGGGGTGTAGGAGGAGCAGTGGGCGGGGTGTAGGAGAGCAGTGGGCGGGGTGTATGAGGAGCAGTGGAGTGGGCGGGGTGTAGGAAGAGCAGTGGAGTGGGCGGGGTGTAGGAAGAGCAGTGAGTGGGCGGGGTGTAGGAGGAGCAGTGGGCGGGGTGTAGGAGGAGCAGTGGGCGGGGTGTAGGAGGAGCAGTGGGCGGGGTGTATGGAGAGCAGTGGGCGGGGTGTATGGAGAGCAGTGGGCGGGGTGTATGGAGGAGCAGTGGGCGGGGTGTATGGAGGAGCAGTGGGCGGGGTGTAGGAGGAGCAGTGGGCGGGGTGTAGGAGGAGCAGTGGGCGGGGTGTAGGAGGAGCAGTGGAGTGGGCGGGGTGTAGGAGGAGCAGTGGGCGGGGTGTATGAGGAGCAGTGGGCGGGGTGTAGGAGTGCAGTGGGCGGGGTGTAGGAGTGCAGTGGGCGGGGTGTAGGAGAGCAGTGGGCGGGGGTGTAGGAGGAGCAGTGGAGTGGGCGGGGTGTAGGAGAGCAGTGGGCGGGGTGTAGGAGAGCAGTGGGCGGGGTGTAGGAGAGCAGTGGGCGGGGTGTAGGAGAGCAGTGGGCGGGGTGTAGGAGAGCAGTGGGCGGGGTGTAGGAGGAGCAGTGGGCGGGGTGTAGGAGGAGCAGTGGGCGGGGTGTAGGAGGAGCAGTGGGCGGGGTGTAGGAGAGCAGTGGGCGGGGTGTATGAGGAGCAGTGGAGGTGGTGGGTGTAGGAGGAGCAGTGGGCGGGGTGTAGGAGGAGCAGTGGGCGGGGGTGTAGGAGGAGCAGTGGGCGGGGTGTAGGAGGAGCAGTGGGCGGGGTGTAGGGGAGCAGTGGGCGGGGTGTACGGAGAGGAGTGGGCGGGGTGTACGGAGAGGAGTGGGCGGGGGGTACAGGGAGGTGG
>JBBHAA010003131.1:0-193588 GCA_037953035.1 Aquarana catesbeiana
CTTCTACACCTCATTATATATTCTCTCCATTAATATTTTATGTATAGGAGAGTGCAGACCTCCGCGTGTAAAAATCTGTAGGTGTGTCTGTGTGTGTGCATCCATACCTCCAGCCTTGCTTAGTGGTTGGCGGGCCTTGCTTTGCAGCACTGGGGTCTTGGTTTCAATTGCCAGCAGGACTTAACATGTATTGGGTTTGTATGCCCCTTCCTGTGTTTTGCGTAGGGCTCCACAGGGTATCCTGTCTGTAGTGGGGGCATTGGAGTATAAGCTCCTCTGGTGCAGAGACTGGCTCGGTGTAAGCACAAGATGTATGTGACCACAGTTTGGTGTCTTTTGGTGTTATCTTCGTGAAACAAAATAAAAAGGCAATCGGAAGTTCTAGATGTGCATCTTTCTTTCTTTCTTTCTTTCTTTCTTTCTTTCTTTCTTTCTTTCTTTCTTTCTTTCTTTCTTTCTTTCTTTCTTTCTTTCTTTCTTTCTTTCTTTCTTTCTTTCTTTCTTTCTTTCTTTCTTTCTTTCTTTCTTTCTTTCTTTCTTTCTTTCTTCTTTCTTTCTTTCTTTCTTTCTTTCTTTCTTTCTTTCTTTCTTTCTTTCTTTCTTTCTTTCTTTCTTTCTTTCTTTTCTCTGTACAGTGCTACGGTATATGTCGGAGCTATATAACTGTATTAATAGGGTGTGATTGTGGTGGGGACATTAGAGTGTAAACTCTTCTGATGCAGAGACTGATGTGATTGGTTCAGTGTTCTCTGTACAGCCCTGTGGAATATGTCAGTGCTATATAAATGTATTCTAATAGTGTTTTACTGTGTGGATACATTAGAGTGTAAGCTCCTCCTGGTGCAGAGACTGATGTGACTGTTTAAGTGTTCTCTGTACAGCACTGCGGTATATGTCAGCTATAAAAACTGTGTGTGACTGTGTAGGTACAAGATTAGAGTGTTAGCTCCTCTGCTGCGCTATGTTCCTCAGAGCTTATAATCTAATAAGGGGAAATATTTCTAGCCAAACGCAGAGGACGCAGCTCAACCTGAGCGCCGGGAATGTGCAGAACGCCGAGGCTGATTGAAACGCAACAGGTCTCTTTCCCCATCCACCTCATCGTTGATGACATTAGAGTGCAAGCTCCTCTGGTGCACAGACTGATGTGCTCTCTGAATATGTCGGAGCTATCTAAAATGTATACAAAATTTTATTTTTTACTATGGTGGGTTATTAGAGTGTAAGCTCCCCTGGTGCAGGAATTCATGACTATGGGGGTTATTTACGAAAAGGCAAATCCACTTTGCACTGCAAGTCCCCCTCGGATCTACAGCGACTTTACTTCCAAGTGCACTTGCAGTGGATTTCCTTTAATAAATAACCCCCTATATGTGTTTTTTTTTTTTTTTTTTTTTTTTTTTTTTTTTTTTTTGCTTTTGTGTTTGGTTTTTTTTTTTTAATACAAATGAAGGTTAATCAAGAAGTTGTGGGTTCTTAAGCTGGTCTGCTCCCCAGGGACCGTCCCCTAGTCATGTGCATATTTTTAGGAAAGGCGTCAACATACATATTTTGAGGTTTTTATCTAATGCTTTTATATGGATTTCTATGTGATGTACATTTTGAAATCCTGAAGAATGTTTTGCCTCCCATTTTAATCCTCCCCCCCCCCCCCCCCCCCCCCCCCCAGTGCCTGTCAGTCATGTTGTAAATGCCTCTCTGTGTGTGTTGTGGATGATCGTTTTCTGCGCTGACATCGTCTGGATTGGATGCGGAGATCACACTGAGATATACCCACACACCAGATTTTGTAGCAGATAACCGGGTTGGTCAACAAATCTTCTCCAGATCCTGAGTGTTCCAAAATCTCCTATGTGAATCAGGCCCAAAAGAAACGGCATCGCTTGATTGGATGTGATGCAGCGATCGGACCTGTGTGAGGACCCTGGAAATGATTCCTCTATTATTCTGACATTGTTCTCGTTGCTTTAACATTCTGCAATGCCCATTATGACTCCCACCATCCCTGTGCGGAGTTCCTGGGTCTGTACACCCGCTGTACCCATTATGAGGGGTTCCCACCATCCACATGATTATATATACGCTCACCGGCCACTTTATTGGGTACACCTTGCTAGTACCGGGTTGGACCCACTTTTGGCTTCATTCTTGGTGGCATAGATTCAACAAGGTGTTGGAAACGTTCCTCAGAGATTTTGCTCCATAGTGACATGATAACATCACGCAGTTGCTGCAGATTTGTCGGCTGCACATCCATGATGGGAATCCCCCATTCCACCACATCCCAAAGGTTCTCTATTGGATGAGATCTGGTGAGTGTGGAGACCATTGGAGTACAGGGACCTCATTGTCCAGTGGTGAGATGATTGGAGCTTTGTGACATGGTGCATTATCCTGCTGGAAGGAGCCATCAGAAGATGGGGACACTGTAGTCATAAAGGGATGGACATGGTCAGCAACAATACTCAGGTAGGCCGTGGTGTTTAAATGATGCTGAATTGGTACTAAAGGGCCCAAAGTGTGCCAAGAAAATATCCCCCCCACCACCAGTCTGAACCGGTGATACAAGGCAGGATGGATCCATGCTTTCATGTTGTTTACATCAAACTCTGACCCGACCATCTGAATGTTGCAGCTGAAATCCAGACTCATCAGACCAGACAACGTTTCTCCAATCTTCTATTGTCCAAATTTGGTGATCCTGTGCAAATTGTAGCCTCAGTTTCCTGTTCTTAGCTGACAGGAGTGGCACCCGGTGGGGTCTTCTGCTTCTGTAGCCCATCCGCTTCAAGGTTTGATGTGTTGTGCGTTCAGAGATGGTATTCTGCATACCTTGGGTATAACGAGTGGTTACTGTTGCCTATCATCTCAAACCAGTCTGCCCATTCTCCTCTGACATCAACAAGGCATTTTCCTCCACACAATTGCCACTCACTAGATATTTTCTCTTTTTTGGACCATTCTCTGTAAACCCGAGAGATGGTTGTTGTGAAAATCCCAGTAGATCAGCAGTTTTTGAAATTCTCAGACCAGCCCGTCTGGCACCAACAACCATGTCACCTTCAAAACCTTCAAAGTCACCTAAATCCTTCCCCATTCTGATGCTCGGCTTGAACTTCAGCAATTCGTCTTCACCACGTCTAGATGCTAAATGCATTGAGTTGCTGCCATGTGATTGGCTGGTTAGCAATTTGTGTTACCAAGCAATTGAACAGGTGTAACTAATAGTGTCCGCTGTATGTGTGTGTGTGTGTGTGTGTGTGTGTATGTGTGTTATATATATATATATATATATATATATATATATATATATATATATATATATATATATATATATATATATATATATATTTAAATTTTTAAGAGGGCACCACGATGCATGGCGTGCGCTCCAGCGTAGGTCTGTCGGGGTGCCATTCCTCACTAATGATGGTGCACATTTAACCACACACACGATGGGTGTGATGCCAACTTTATTTTTATTCTGGAAAATTGTAAGAAGCTGAAATGCTCTGTGACGGCAGCAGAAGTGAGACTCCAAAGTGCTCTGTGATGGTGAGATTGCAGCTGTCAGGTGTAAAGCCAAGCATTTGACTGGGTTCCATATATAACATAACCAACACTATGGGGTGGACTGACCCTTTTTTAAGTAGTGGTCAGCGTGGCCCGGTGGCTGAGCGCCCTGCGCCTTTCATAGCTCCTGACATCTATTGATCTGGGCAGATGTTGGCGCTGAACTTGTTTGGACAGCAGCGCCGCTGTTAACCTCTTTGTATAAGCGGCAGAGGCGGTAATTATTGTCAGATGTCATTGTGCCTATTATCGGGACTTTGTCTTTTACAACACAAAGGTGAAGTGTGTATGTGAGGAGAGGGGGGGGGGGTGTATTATCTAATTACACTGTATAATCAGGCCATCAACCCCCCCCCCCCCCCCCCCCCCCTTCCTCTGTAGATTAGACAGTGCAGCCTGGGGGGGAGGGGGAGGACAATCAACATTGTTGTAGTGACATAAGAGAATAGCAAATGGGGCCTCTGCCTATGGTCCAACTACATGGGGGGGTCTGATAATTGCATCTTTAACTGTTGTAGGTTTAGAGATAATGGTGACTTTTTCCTTTTTTTTTTTTTTTTTTTTTTTTGTTTTGTTTTGTGTGTGTGTGTGTGTGTGTGTGTGTGTGTGTGTGTGTGTGTGTGTGTGTGTGTGTGTGTGTGTGTGTTTTTTTGTTTTTCTGTGGACAGTTTGCAATTCAATATGTATGCATAGCGGTGCTCTACATAGTAGTGATACACTGTGGTTGGATGCAGCTGATCTACCTACTTTACTGCAAAACCACCACACAGGGGAAGATTGTAGCCCTTGCAGGGGTAGGTGACCTCAACACTCCAGCTGTGGTAAAACTACAAAATCCCATCATGCCCCCTACTTCGGCATCATGCCTGTGGCTTTCCAAATTCTTGCAATGGCTCATGGGACTTGTAGTTAAACAAGAGCGGGAGTGCCAAGGTTGCTTACCCGTATAGGGTCTGACATGACTAAAGCCCACCATGCAGCTGGTAGCCAGAGATCATGTGATCTAGCTGTTTAGGCTTTTAGATCACATGATTATTAATTCATGACAAGAAAGACCGTCCAACACGCCAGTTTGGTTTGGGAACAGTGTCATGGTTCCTATGAATGAATTCCACCTAAAAGAGACCCTGTGTCAGAAACCATGAAATCAGGCCGAGACAGAAGTAGATCCCGTTCACACGGGCGGACCGTTCAGGTCTGCCTGTCAGTTTTTTCGGCGGACCTGAGCGGGCGCTCCATGTAAGTCCTATGGAGCGACGGATGTCAGCGGTGACCATGTCTGCTGACGTCCGATCCGCTAAAATCAGACGGATGGCCCTACTGTTGCATCCGTCCCTATCGGATCGGGTGAGATCTGATGAAAACGGACATGCTGTCCGTTTTCGCCCGATCTCTCCATAGCAAGCAGCGGCGCTCGACATGCCCCTCCCCGCTCAGTGAGCAGAGAGGGACCTGTCATCCGCCGGGTCAGCGGAGATCAATGGAGAGATCTCCCGCGGAGCTGGTGGACTCAGTGGCAGCGGATCCGCCTCGTGTGACTGAGGTCACAGTCAAATCAAACTTTGTTTAATAATAAATGTAAAAAGAACAAGCGTAGTCAAAACATAGCCAATGTTCAGTAACCGAACGGATAGTCAGACAAGCCAGAAGTCAGGGATCAATGTAGTGCAACAGCAAGCAGGATCTGGAGCCAGAAGGGATGTCGGCAAAGCAAGTTTTGAACAGGATCGCAGGAGATAGTTTCTGTGATGTTAACCAAGGCGAAGGCAGAGATATGGACTGGACGGCTTAAGTAGGCAGGACTGACGAGCAGGATATCATCAACAGGTGAGTAACTGGAGAGATAGGAGCTGGCAATTGGCCGACTGCTGAGCCCTGACACCCTGTTATAAAAGTCTTGTGTGCTGCATCAATTCATCTGCTAGAGGAGCTTGCACTCTAATGTCCCCCCTACATTCATACACAGCACCGCTAGTTCAGTTAGGAGGTATCCTGTGTGTGTGTGTGTTGTGTTTTTTTTTTGATTGTGGAAGGAAGTTGTATAGACTATAGTAAGTCCTGGTGGCAATTGAACCAAGAACTGCAGTGCTACAGTCATAACCAGTTGGCCGTTCTTTTATTTTTTTGGTTTTTCTTTAGTTATCCTTTTAAGCCTGTGGGGTGGTTATCTGCTGTGGCCCGATAATCCTCCCTTGTGAGAAGCTGGGCTATGATGGGTTCTGGGCCGATTGCTCTCTCTCCAGCGGAGGACACGAGACGAGGTGTCAGCAGTGAGAGGAGAGAACACGCCAGAGGCGCTGCACACAATGGCTGACTTGTACAGCTTTTATTGGCAATACCTCAGCGTCCTGTACTGCGTGATAACTGGAATGCATGCTCAAATCTTCTGCCATGCTGGCTGCCGCCAAAGGAGAGTTTCTGGCTGGATCTGGAGTTACTGACCTAAGACTCGGGCGTAAAAATGTCATTGTGAATGCTCAGCATCACCCCTCCCCGATATTCATGTTTCACAAACCTCACTGTACTAACTTTCCTGAAATGCTCTGCTCCATCCTCTTCTAACTCCTCCTCCTTCTGAAATACTCTGCGGGGAGGACTCTGCTTCTTCCTTTTAATGCTCATCTCCTGAAATACTCTGCTCCTTCCTCTAGCGAACTTTTTCCGCCTAAAATACTCTGCACCGCTGGATGACTCTTCTTCTGCTACCTCTTCTCCTGAAATGCTCTGCTGGAGGACTTTTCTCCTTCCTCTAATGAACTCTCTTCTCCTGAAATACTCTGATCTCCTGAAATACTCTGCACTGCACGACACCGCTCCTTCCTCTAACTCTCCTCTCCTGAAATGCTCTGCTGGAGGACTCTGCTTCTTCCCCTATGTAACTCTCCTCTCCTGAAGGGCCAGGCTCCTTCCTCTAACTCTCCCCCTCCCCCCCCGAAGGCCGGGCTCCTTCCTCTCTCCCCCCCCCCCCCCCCCCCGAAGGCCAGGGCGTCCATCCTCCTAACCCCCCCCCGAAGGGCCAGGCTCCTTCCTCTAACTCCCCCCCCCCCCCCCTCCCTGAAGGGCCAGGCTCCTTCCTCTAACTCTTCCCCCCCTCCTGAAGGGCCAGGCTCCTTCCTCTAACTCTCCCCCATCCTGCAGGGCCAGGCTCCTTCCTCTAACTCTTCCCCCCCTCCTGAAGGGCCAGGCTCCTTCCTCTAACTCTCCCCCCCCTCCTGAAGGGCCAGGCTCCTTCCTCTAACTCTCCCCCATCCTGCAGGGCCAGGCTCCTTCCTCTAACTCTTCCCCCCCCCCCCCTCCTGAAGGGCCAGGCTCCTTCCTCTAACTCTCCCCCATCCTGCAGGGCCAGGCTCCTTCCTCTAACTCTTCCCCCCCCTCCTGAAGGGCCAGGCTCCTTCCTCTAACTCTCCCCCCATCCTGAAATACTCTGCACTGCTGGGGGACTCTTCTCCTTCCCGAATTTGTATAACTATGCCACTGGTTGCTATCCAGATAAATGATACACGCAGATGGGAACGGAGGCAGGTTTCCCTCCTGTTTTGTTGGGCACTATGACAGCAGTGCAGCCTGTGGTATATTTTTCCAGCCAGTCCGGCAGCATAAGGGTTTATTTTTGGTCTGTTGAGAAATTTGTGCGCGGTTGATGAGGGGATATTAGAAGTGGTCCTGCCACTCCAGTGACTTAACCCTGGCTCCCCGCTGAGCCGTACATTGTAGGGTATTATTAACGAGGAGCGGAATTGGGGGGGTGGGCGGTGTTGGAGGAGGGAATTGGTGCTTGAACTGGGACCCAAGAGAAGAAAAAAAAAAAACCCTTGAAACTATTAGCTTGTAATTACAGAGCGAGGGGAGGTAGCGGGCCCGAGGTCTGGTGTCAGAGGAGGCGCGGATGAAAAGAGACGGTAATTACTAAAGCTGCAGGAGGCAGACGCTACGCTGATTGCATTTGGAGGAGAGGGAGGAGAGCGCGGTGTTCTTTATGCATTACCGCTGGGTAATTTTTGGTTCTTCAGTAGTTGGGAGACTAAAAGTCCCAGCGTGTCTTTGTCCAAGGACTCTAAGTTTGTCCAGCTGCTGCTGGGTGGCTTTTATAGAAAGGGCACCGCCTTCTCATTACTGCATGGTGACTGATTACTGCCGCCAATGGAAGTGGGCCATTGAAGGCATCTTGAGCTGTTAACGAGCTCCAAGCTCTTCTTCTGACTACTGGCAGTTGCGTTTTTTGATGTTGATCAATCATGGCAGAATGACGATGTTCCGAAAATGTCCCTACTTCATCCTTTGTGAGTGGAGGATAACAAACACCAAACCCAAAAGATCGTTCAATGTGAACAATTCAGTTGAGTAAACTACATTATATGGCCAAACATATGGTGATCACCCACCAATGATGGTGTTGAGGCATCTCCTCCTCATGCAAAGACATTGTAGGCAACTGTACTTTTCCAACCTTTTGTAGTAAAGTTTTTGGTGAAGATCATTTTCTGTTCCACCATGACTGTGCCCCTGTGTACAAAGCCAACTTCATAAAGACATGGTGTGACCAGTTTGGTGTGGAGGAACTTCAGTGCCCTGACCTCAACCCTACTGACTACCTTTTGGGGGGTGAGTTGGAAGGCCAATTGTGAGCCAGGTCTTCTCCTCCAACATCAGTACCTGACCTCATGGATGCTCTTTTTGTCAACTTTCTCCTCCCTCCAAAATGTTGTGGAAGATCTTTCCAGGAGAGTGGTAGCTGGTATAGCCCCAAAGGAATGGGGTAAAAGGAGACGTTGGCATGCAACGCCATATTACCGGTCATGATTTTTTTTTATGGGATTTCCAACAAGTTCATATAGGTGCGATGGTCAAGTGTCCACCAACTTGTGTGTTCGTTGCGGACAGTTTACTGATTTGTGTAAGATGTGTGTAAATATCTGATCAGCACATACAGGTCAGGGACAATAGGACTAGCTGAAGAGCTCTGCACATTCCTTGGTTATGAGATATCTGGTGAGCATGTCCGATGGTAAGCTTAAACATGCAGACAGACCAAAGGGAAGAGATTAACATCATGCTGTTTGGGTGTGGCAATAACTGCAAACTAACGCTCAACTATATTCTTTGTATGCCTTAGGAGAATAGTGCATTTGGCATTTAATGGACCATCCTCACCCACCATGTATGGCTTCCTTTTATAAACCATAGAAAGCTGGGTGTGAGGTCTTGTTTCCATTTTAAGTTCTTCTCTGTGTTGTAGGCCAAACTGATAGTTGCTTAGAATGGTCCTTTAAAGATGGCAGCTGATGAGACTTTACTGGTAGACCTTAGCGATATAATGTATTGGCAAACTAATGTTGAATTCCAAAGCCATTTGGTCCAGTCTAGGAGCCAATGGGTAAGGTTGGGGAAGCACATTTTCATTGATGGCAGTACAGAGACACTTTGGGATTGATTTACTAAAACTAGAGAGTGCAGCTCTGCATAGAAACCGGCTTCCGGTGTCTTTTTTGTTTTTTTTGTTGTGTTTTTGTTTTTGTTTTTTTTTTTTTGTTTTTTTTTGTTTTTTTCAAAGCTTAATTGAATAAGTTGAAGTTAGAAGCTGATTGGCTACTATGCACAGCTGCACCAGATTTGGAACTCTACAGTTTTACCGGTAGTAAATCATCCCCTTTTGGAACATTTTCTTGCATGTGGTTATTTTAGCCATGATACCTATTGCCTATTTCATGCGTCACCGGACTACTATTGCATATGGAATAAATATAATATAAAACCTAAATCATTTGCATTATGACAACTCCAAATAAAAAAAAAAATTATATGTACAAACTTTAATAAGCGAGTCATTTAAAAAGGAAACTGTTGAATGGTCTTAACCACTTGTGGACCGCATGCAGGCAGATCAACGTACCCGTACATCGCTGCCTGCTTTCGTGTTTAGGCTCGGTTCACACAGGGGCGACTTGTCAGGTGACCTAGTCGCCTGACAAGTCGCCTCCCGTTCTGTGCTACGGAACCGTTCTAATAGGAGCGACGCAAGTCGCTCCGACTTAGAAAAAGATTCCTTTACTACTTTGGGGGCGACTTGCATAGACTTCTATACAGAAGTCGTTTTGCAAGTCGCCTCGGAAGTCGTTTGCAGGTCGCCTCGCTGAGGCGACCTGCAAGTCGTGCCGCCCTTGTGTGAACCGGCACTTAGGGTGTGCGCAAAACATGTAGCAGAATACATTTTTTTTATTTGGCATGCTTTATAGTGCAAAGTAAAAAAAAGTGTGTGTATATGTATGTATATATATATATATATATATATATATATATATATATATATATATATATATATATATATATATATATATATTTTTTTTTTTTTTTCAAAATTTTCTAGTGATTGTTTGTTTGTTGTTTGACTAGCGTTGCATGACCGCGCAATTGCAAATTAAAGTAGCGCAGTGCTAAATGGCAAAACATGGCCTGGTCATGAAGGGGGTAAAATCTTCCAGAGCTGAGGTGGTTAAAAGAACAGTTTGCAATAAACACCTGGATGTTTTTAGAGGTTGGGTAACTAAACTGTAAATGCCCAAAATAAAGTTCTGATCCTGAGGGGGAGCTATTTTCCTGCTTCTCCTGCCAATTCATCCCCCAGACAGCCCCTCCCCTGATAACCTGGAACAGCAGCAAGATAGCAGATATACTTGTTTGTATTCATATACTTCTATTGGTAGCAGAGTGGTGATAGAACAGCATGTTGTATTATGATTTTCCTGTCCCTTTAACTGCCATCAGCGCACCATGGCGTCCTGTTCTCTCCATCCTCCTGCTGTAATGAGGCTCTCGCCATTCTCATCTCTCCCTTTCACTAATCCGCTCTCATTCTGTAGCTTCTTCATTTAGCTCTTACATGCTGGTAATCCTCCGCTGCCGCCCTGCGTGTTCGTGCTGCTCTCTGCTGGCCAATATGGAGAATGCACTTCAGATGGCATTAAGCGCACCTGTCTTTATTCGATGTGTAGCTTATAATTAATATAAATAAATATATATATATTTTTTTTTTTTTTTTTTTATAAGCTGGACTGGTATATTTTAAATAATGCTCCTATATTAGGCATCTTGACTTTGGCACTAAATAATATGGAGTGCAAGCTCATCTGCTGCACAGTGTGGATGGACCAGTGTTTTATTTATATTTGTGTGTGTGTGTTTTATTTATTTTTGTACAGCGCTACAGAATGTCAGATGTAAATGTAGAATATAAGGGAACACTAAAGTGTAAGCTCCTCTGGTGCAGACATGTGTGATTGGCTGTACAGCACTACAGTACAGCGCTATATAAATGTATAATAGTGTGACTGCAGTGGGACATTTTTAGAGTGTAAGCTCCTCTGGTACAGAGACTGATGTGACTCTGTATTGTCTGTACAGCACTGCTGTATATGTCAGAGCTATATAAATGTATAATAATTGTGTGTGACTGGGGGGGGGCGGCATTAGAGTGTAAGCTCCTCTAGTGCAATGACTGATGTGATTGGTTCAGTGTTCTCTGTACAGCACTATGGTATATGTCAGTGCTGTACAAAGGACACTGGGCCAGTCACACCCAGTCTCTGCACCAGAGAAGCTTACACTCCTTACACTAATGCCCCCCCCAACATTATGCTCTTTTATCATTTGTATACAAAAACATTGCAGTTTTAATAAAGGAATTCAGTACACTTATTATAATAGTGTGTGACTATGGTGGGACATTGAGTGTAAGCTCCTCTGGCACAGAGACTGATGTGACTGGCTCAGTGTTCTCTATACAGCTCTGACATATACACAAACGGTCACATCAGTCATTGTGCCAGAGGAGCTTGCACTCTAATGTCCCCCCACAGTCACACACACTTATTATTATTATTATTATTATTATTATTATTATTATTATTATTGCTATTATACATTTATATAGCTCTGACACATACTGCAGTGCTGTACAGAGAACACTGAGCCAGTCACCTCAGTCATTGCACCAGAGGAGCTTACACTCTAATGCAGGGATCTTCAAACTACGGCCCTCCAGCTTTTGCGGAACTACACGTCCCATGAGGCATTGTAAAACTCTGATATTTACAGACTTGACTGGGCGTGATGGGAATTGCAGTTTCTAAACAACTGGAGGGGCCATAGTTTGGAGACCCCTGCTCCAATGTGTGTCCTCTGGTTGCAGCACCGCCTTCCCTACCGCTCATAGAGGGACACTGACAGTCAATTGCACCTCTGCCTGGACGCACTGTAAAAAGCCTGCTTAATCTGGCTGCAGTAGATTAAAATTCAGAATGTGGATAATGAGTGAATTTTATGCCTAATTTGTTTTCGGGGCCCCAGATTTATATGAGAATGTTGTGTTTTTGGGGACCCCCTCCCCCCTTTTTTTGTTCAGATTAGATTAGCAAAATATCCTTTGCAATTGATGCTGCTCAGCCTTTTGTAAAGGAGCATCCCAATCGATGGCTATGCTCTACGTCTGGTGGATTCTCTATTGTGGAGTCTGATGCGAGATTCGGTGGCCGCAGTCTGATGTTTCCATATTTCACGGGGGAGCCATTCTGCACGGGTGACTTGGCGTGACAAGTGCACCTGGACCGCTGTCACTGGAAGATTAATGTAGTGGCGAGGCTCGGCGCTCTCGCTGGGAACGGCTGGAAGGCTCTGATGAACCTTCCCGGCTCCCCTGAGACCTCAGAACCATCCTCGGGAAAATGCAGAAATCCAATATCCTCCATGCAGAACCTGCGCCGGGCGCCAAGAGCTGACAGAGCGTCGCGGTGATAACGGTGCCTCGTCAGCGAGCTCCAGAAGTGGCTCTGCCGCTAATTATCATCATCCTGGGGAGGTCTAGGGACAAAGAACCTCCGGCGGGATGGTTTACTGGATTTGAGGAAATGGTGAAGTCTAGAGTGTTTTTTTTTTTTTTTTTTTTCTGCCGCCAAGCTGGTCAAAATTCCTTGCCAGAAAATCAAGAGTGTTATCTCTCCAATTAAAGTTTATTTATAAAATCAAACTTTATGCAGAGAGAATAAACTTGGCACATGAATTCGCCCGATGTGGCGGAGCTTAGACGCATTGCTGCCAACTTTAAATCAAGAACTTTGATCAAGAAAAATGCAGCATGCCACCTGGATGGGGTGGCCAATGAAATGGGTGTTGCATCACAGCGTATGACAAAAAATAACCCCCATCGTTGGTGTAGTTGGCTGCAAAAATCCGCTTTTCATTGGTAGTAATGTAAGCTGATCACTGGGGAAGGGGAGACTGAGGAAATGCTTCCTGCAGCAGACTGATGACATCATCTCAGCCTGGGCAAAGTCGCTGGAACAGCATTTAAGGCCAGCTTTTTAATGATAAAAGGAGGAGCTTTTTTGAGAAATGACACGGTTAACGTATACGTCAGGAATTTATTCATGGATATAATGTAAAATGTACTTAAAATGGTTACTTTTTTTGCTGAATTTTAGTTCTGAAACAGTTGCAGAAAAATGTTCACTGGAGTTAGGGGAGACTGAGGAAATGCCTCCTCCTGCCTGCAGCAGACTGATGACATCTCAGCCTGGGCAAAGTCACTGAATTGGCATTTAAAGGGGCTGTAAAATTTCACGTTTTTTTCACCTTAACGCATTAAGGTGCCCCCAACTCCTCCCCCTTATTTCCTACTTGAACCCGTCCGTTCCAGTGACAAGCACAAGCCCAGCAGCTCCAGACGCTGTCTCCATCCTCATTGGATAGATTGATAGCACCAGGAGCCATTTAGGAAAAAAATAAATCCTTTACAATCACTAGGTTTTTAATGATCTAAAAGGAGTATATTTTTGAGAAATGACACGGTTGCTGTATACATGTCAGGAATTAATTCATGGATATGATGTAAAATTACTTAAAATGGCTAATTTTTTGCTGAAATGGTTGCAGAAAAATGTTCACTGGTGAATGGGAGACTGAAGAAATGCTTCCTCCTGCCTGCAGCAGACTGATGACATCTCAGTCTGGGCAAAGTCGCTGGTTAAGCATTTAAGGCCAGCTTTTTAATGATAAAAGGAGGAGCTTTTCTGAGAAAAGACCCTGTTGCTGTATACTATACATGTCAAGAATTATATTAATGGATATAATGTAAAATTAATTTTTTTTTTTTTTTTTTTGCTAAATTTTAGTTCTGAAACGGTTGCAGAAAAGTCTGTTTCAGCTAAAAAAAAAGAAAAAGTTTTAAGAAACTCCTGCTTTATCTTGCCGTTTTTCAATTAGAATTCTGACAGTGAGGAAGTAAATTGCACACAGACACAATTTATTCATTAGAAATAGAAGTTTGATTTGTTGAGAATTTCCCTCTAGCTGGCTGCGGCCTTGTCCCCAGTCCAGGCAGCCGATAGGCAATTCTCTGATAACCAGAATTTTTTTTTTTTTTTTTGCCTGTAATTGGATTGCAGGCGTCATCTGCTTCCTCCCCTCATCTGTCTGTAGGTAACCTGTATGTCCTCCCCACCATAGACCCCTCCATAGAATGCTGTTTACATTAGTCCATCAGGGTGGCGGTCACAGAGCCAGTCAGTCTGCCCCCTTCCCTGCAGGAGCCTGGTTTAAAGGGCAATCAGCTCCCAATTAGGTTGGACACAGCACTGGGGGCCCTTCAATAAATGTGCTGGACTAGTTCCCATATGGGATTCTCTGTGCCCCGGGCCGGCCGGCTACTCTGATGACTGGTAAGAGACTTTCTGCTGCTTTAAACCAGTACAAGTAGACTCAAAACTATGCATGTGTGACTGGGGGGGGGGGGGGACGACATTAGAGTGTAAGCTCCTTTGGTTCAGAGACTGATGTGACTGTCTCGGTGTTCTCTGTACAGCACTGCGGTATATGTCAGAGCTAAATGTATAATAATGGTTTGGTAATGTGGGGGGGGACATTAGAGTGTAAGCTCCTCTGGCATAGACTGATGTGACTGGCTCAGTGTTCTGTGTACATCACTATGATCTATGTCGGAGCTATATAAATGTATAATAACAGTGTGGGACTGTGGGGGTGTATTAGAGTGTAAGCTCCTTTTTGGTTCAAAGACTGTGACTGGCTCAGTGTTCTCTGTACAGCACTATGGTATATGTCAAAGCTACATAAATGTATAATAGTGTGTAACGGGGGTGATGGCTTGGCATTAGAGTATAAGCTCCTTTAGTGTAGAGACTGATGCGACAGGCTCTTCTTTTTAACTTTTTTTTTTTTTTTTTTTTTTTTTTAATTTTTTTTCTGTACAGCGCTGTGGAATATGTCAGAGCTATAATGTATAATAGTGTGTGACTGGGGGGGGGACATTGGTAAGCTTTTCTGGCATAGACTGACATGACTTTCTCAATGTTCTCTGTACAGCACTGCAGTATATGTCGGAGCTATATAGATATAGAATAGTGTGTGACTGGGGTGGGGCAGCATTAGAGTGTAAGCTCCTCTGGTGCAGAGACTGACTCTGTGTTCTATGGTAGTGGCAACATTGGAGTGTAAGCTTTTTCTGGCAAAAGTTTAAAACTTATTGGGCTTTTTTTTTTTTTTTTTTTTAGAGAGAACTTTTACACTGTGTTGTAGCTTGTTAGGCCTCTTGCACACTGCAGCTTGAAAAAGCTCAGTACAGCTCTTCTTCCCTTTTTTTTTTTTTTTTTTTTTTTTTTTCTTTTTTTTACGGAGCTAAAATACAGCCCATTCGTTGTACTAATTGTATTAATGTGTCTATAAAACAAGCGCCATGTGTTCTTCAGTTAAAAAAAAAAAAAAAAAAAAAAAAAAGAAAAATCTGCTGATCTGTAATTTACGCCTCATGCGCAAATGTCCATTTACATTTTGCGAAAGTGCGCGTGTAATTGCACAGACGCATATACGTGAAAATGCGCAGAAAGAAAGCTCAAATACATTTTTTTTAAAAATCTGAAAAAGTAGATGCTCAAACAGGAGTATCATTTACAAGTGGACTTGTTGTTTTGCGATTTTTATATTTGTCTATTTTGGCTTTTTAAACATTTTGTATCTACTGTTAATCTAGCTTTTAAATACATTTTGTATTTATTCGGCTTTAGTGTGTGTGTGTGTGTGTGTGTGTGTGTGTGTGTACATATTTCTGTTAGTTTTTTGTTTGTGGGGTGTGGTGGTTTTTTTTTTTTTTTTTGGCACAGCACCACCATAGATGCAGGCGCTATATAAACCGTTGCTATAATATTGTGTGTCCTCAATAGTGTAGCAGCCAGGAAAGCCCTTTGTATTTATGTTATGGATTCTTCTGTGCCACTATCCACCCCCCCCCCCTTTTCCCCTTGCCCCCCCTTGCTGAGAGGACACAGCGGGGTCAGACGCCCCCTGATCGCTGCTGCCTCAGACGCTTTGAATAGACTCCTCTGCTGAGTCTCATGACAAAACAGTCAGTGTTATCTGCAGGCTGCCTGCTCGGGGAGATGGGGCCAGCCCATGTGACGCTGGTGGCAGCTGTTCTAGGCTCAGTGTCAGCTTGTTTTCACAAGGCAAGTGTGCTGTTGCTTTGTTAGATAAGCCCAGGCGCTCTGGAGGAGCATTATGCTGTGTCCCGGAGCCTTTATCCGCAAAGCGTGCGATTCAGCCCGTCGACTCGGCGGAAACTGAGCCAAAAATAAGAGGGGGAAGAGCCGACGCCAACCTTTTTTTGTAGTAAGCAGACTTCTCCGTCTCTTTGCTCCGCACCGTATGTTTAAATCTTTTGTCTTTTTGTCTTTGTCGTGTCCGTGCAAAGCCTTTTGGGGAAATTGCACAAGGCCATGTGAACTGTGGGTGCTTTTAGGAAAGCATGGGGGGGGGGGGGTTATTTGTGGAGCGGGGCAGAAATGGCTGTCTGTTGGGGTTTTTTTTTTTTTGTTGGGTTCATAAGTTCCTGGAGAGAAGTATAGCTGCCCCAATTCAGAACATGCGCCCTGCAAGTCTTGTATGCGTGGTTTTAAAGGTGGGTGGGTGGGATGCTGCAAGCATATTGGTAGATTTGACTCCACAGTCCCATCACCGGGATTAGAGCGGTGACGGCTGCAAATGCCCACAAATCTATCTCAAATCCTGCACGATGCAGTGAGGTTTACGGTGGATTTTCGCAGGATTCAGCGTGCATCTTGATAAATCCCTACAGTGTACAGTAACGATCTGTTTGCCTGATTGTAGCATCGATCAGTCTCATTAATGCACTTGCCCCCACCCCCTTCCCCTGTCCTATTTATCCCCCCCTACCTCAGATTTTGGAATATGAATCTGTTCCGAATTGCTTGTGTCTGATGGCAAGGGGGTGTTTATGCAAAGTTTGGGTGTCAATGGGTCAGATCATTTAGTGCAAGGCCAAGCAATCGTCATTGAACTGGTTACCGGACCCCACAGGAGTCTTCTGACAAGAAAATGGATGCTGTGGAAGCATGCCTAAGGATAATTGAGCATGCAATTTTTCAGCATGTTGGAAACCTCCTGTATTAGAAGTGGTCTAACGCTCATTGTCGCCCCAGTGAACGGTCGCATCTCTTATCAGACAGTGCATGCAGGGCTGGGCCAAGGGGTAACCAGGGGAGGGCACTTTTAATAGGGGGAGGCCCAAAAAAGGGCAGGACCTGCAACCTAAGGTAGGCCATACATTGAACCTCTGTCCCAAGTCATCCTCCAGGAACGTTACATGAGCTTACCGCCCTGGAGAAGGAGTTATCAGGTAATAACTTATGTGGTGGTTTTGTTTGTGTGGTTTTTGTTTTTTTTTTTTTGTTTTTTTTTTTCCCTTCAACCAGCGGGTTGAATGAAAAAAATAGATAAAATTACCTGATTCGGTTGTACAGAAGTTCATCGGTAGATACACTTCTGTATGACCAACTGTCCCCATAAAAAGGATCAAAATTTTGGCTGATCCATGTATGGCCGCCCTGAGGTTTGGCCTTTTTCACCTTTTTGGGTGCTAAAGGATCTTGTCCTGGCACTCTATATACCCGTGGCCAAGCCAAGGGGTAGACCAAGGAGATGGCTGTCTTTGAGTGCTTCAACAGGAAGGGGGGAGCAAGAAGGGCAACACCTGCAAACTAGCCTGCTGAGTTAGTTTACAGCTCATGGTGGGGTGCTTTCCCCTCGGGTGCTAAAGAACCTTGTCCCAGGCTGCCCTGCACTCATACTAAAGGCAACAGCAATCTAGCCCTATCGGAAACCGGTGGGCTTAAACCAGCATATTAAACCTTCAGAAAATGTAGGGTTTTTTTTTTCCACTTGACAGTTTGCTGCATTCCTGCCCACTTATAAACGAAAAATTCAGTGCTACTACCCATACACCACATAGATAGCAGAGCTCCCAGGTGCTCGATCCACAGTCGCTGGCTGAGTAGAGTAATGTAGAAAAAAATGATCCGCACTTCGGTATTTGCTCTTAAAATTTCTTCATTTTATTGAATAGCCACGGTGAACAAATGCAGATTAAGTCAGTTGACGCGTTTCAGCCTTAGGCCTTAGTCATAGCCGTTTTATGAATAAGGCCTTATAGGCTGAAACGCGTAAACTGACTTAATCTGCGTTTGTGCACTGTGGCTATTCAATAAAATGAAGACATTTTAAGAGCAACAACCGGAGTGCGGATCATTTTTTTTTTTTTTTTCTACATTCCTGCCCACTTGCTGCATATATATCTGGGTGTACATAAGCCGGTAATATATCTTGTCAGTTATTAAAATCTTCTGGGCAAGTAGGTCTTTGAGTGTCCGTTTTAAGAATTATAAATTCATGCAAGGGTGTGCCTGTTTAGTGGAGGACTGCACCCTTTTTGGTTTAACGGAAAATGTAGGGGTTTTTTGGTGGTATTACTGGCTTGCATAAGATGAATGTCATGGATGGGAAGATCCACCTTTTTTAAAGTAGAGGTAAACCCTATAGATGATGGGGTGCTCAGTGTGCTGTTTATGATAAACAAACAATTTTTTTTTCTTTCCCCCATCTCAGTGCCGCTGACCTCCTCCAGCCTCTTTCAGTCACTTCTTGTCTACATGCATCCTTGGTTGCACATCATTGCTCTGGACTGGCTTCCTGATAAGTGACAACAGCGGACCATGCCTGTTCAATGTGTGTCAGCACAACTGCTAATAATCTCCACCAGGGGGCGCATGTGACAGCGTGGCAATGCAGGAGCACAATTGGGAGACCAGGACAGGGCACTGTCGCCTTATAACAGGAAGTGTCTGAACCAAGGACCTTCGTGGCAGGATCGCCTGGGATTATTTTAATGAAAGCTTGCCTTATGCTTTAAAGCTTTTGGATGATCTTTTTAGTGACTGGGTTTGAGCTACTTCACAACAAGACTTTTTGTGGATTTCCACAAAATGTTTTTTTTTTCTTTCCTGGATTACCCGACTCCTGCAGTCTTTTCCTTACACACAATATTGCACACTTTGGGGGAGATTTACTAAAACTGGTGCAGCTGTGCATAGTAACCAATTGGCTTCTGGCTTTTAGCCCTATGTTCAGGCTGGGATCACACTATTGCGAATTGGAATGCGGATTCCCCAGCCCCCCCCCCATCCAATTTGCAATAGCAGGAGATTTTGGCTGGCTCTCTCTAAGCCGGTCCACATATCTCCGCTGCGGCTCCGGTGCAAATTTGCACAGGAGCCCCATGTGTCTTTTTGTCAGTTTCAAGTCCGAATTCAGCCAAAAATTCGGGCTGAAATCGGACCTGTAACGGTGAACGGGGACACACCGGCCCCCTGCTATGAGCCGCATGCGACGATAGTGTGAACAGAGCCTTACATTGAACACAGCTTGGAAATCGTGCGTGAGTTCATCTGATCTCGCACGATTTCAGAGCAACATTTCAGTCTGACTTCGGGGGCAACTTGAAAGACATTTGTTCGAGTTCCTGCACAGATGTCTTTTTTTGAAATTGCTCCCCAAAGTCGCCAAAAGTAGTGCAGGAACTACTGTTGAAAATCAGTATGGCGTCGCACCGATTGGGACGCTCCTATTGCCGGCAATAGGCTCCAATTTGACATGCGATTTGACCTATCAAATCACGCCGATGTGAACCTGGGGGCTTGTTGTCCAAAGCTTAATTGAACAAGCTGAAATTAGAACCTGGTTACCATGCACAGCTGCACCAGATTTTGTGTGCACCAGTTTTAGGAAATCACCCCTCTTTGTGTCCCTCCTAGTTTTATCCAGCTGCTCTTCCTCTCCATGCTTTCCATTATCACCCACAGCCAGAAGACCTGCCATAGTCTCAGAAGGGATCGCTCATCTGTTTTTTTTTTTTTTTTTTTTTTGTTTTTTTTTCCTTCTCTCCCCTTGATCCCAAGGTGACATAGACAGAGATTGTCTGATCAACACACAGTAGGACCTCTGGAGCAGGCGGCTGGGAGGCATTTTAGCCTCTGGGAAATTCTTCTGCCTCTTTTGTTACTTGCTTTTCAATGATTAGATGGATCTTCTAAGCTGGAAGCCCTTCCTCACTCACTCTCCTTGTCACTGGCGGGGAAGAGGCAATAATGCCTGTTGGGTCTGTGTTGGGAGTGCATTGTAGGTCTTCTGGATGCAACTCTGTGCTGGCCTGATTTCTTACTGCTTCATTTATTAGCCTGATTTTTTTTTTTTTTTTCTTGTGCATGTTCAGGCTTTAGCATTTTTGTTTTGGTCAATGGAAAGCTAATTACTAAGAGGAGAAGAGGCAATAAATTGCACATATGCACATTTTTGGGCACTTCCATGGACATCTAAAAGGTCCAATTTGTGATTCCTCCAGAAAAGCTCTTGTACTTTTCAAGTGACATGGGTACCATTTGAGTTTAAGAATCTTGACGTTGAGCGTTTGAAGCACTTTGAGAAACGCACAATTCAAATCGATCAGGCATGAATGTGGTCTTGCGCTTGAGCATAAGTCGTGTCAGGCTATTTTGACAAATTTCTCTGTTTTCAAGCTACAGGCAGTTGTTTCAGCCAATGTAAAAGACAGTATAGTCTGCGACAAGGCATGACCCTTGTTTTTTTTTTTTTTTTTTTTTTTTTTTTCTGTTCTCTTGAGCCATGGCCCCTATGTCAGTTTCTTCCCATACGTTCTGTTTGCCATGTTTCTTGTAATGGTCATTACTGGGTTCATAGACGTCCTTGTGGGCCCTCACAAGGCAGATAAAGGTCTCCACATCCAGCATTGACACCCCCTGAAGCCTTCATTTTAAAGGTTGCTAGGAGTAGAAGGTTCTCTGGTGCAAAAAAATGCTTGTGTTGCATATTTTTAGGCGCTCCCAATGAAGTTTATGTAGCCAAAAAAAAACATGATTCTGCACAAAAAGGTGCTTGACAAGCAGCAGCACGACCCTCAGGCGTTAATGGGCACCATTGAATATAACCTGAAGCTTTATGTTGAGCGTTGTCATGCTTCAGAAAAAGCGCTGCAAATTGCTCAGGTGTGGATGGAGGGCTTGGAGAATGAAACTTTACTGAGCTGTTGAGGATGCTCTATATGATAAGTTGGGTAAAAGAACCTCTCACTGGATGATGGCATTGGTTCTAACCAGAGTACAATAATCAAATGGCTGATTGGACAGTAGATTTTTGTTAGCAGGGCATATGGAGGAGTCCACCGATGTGCTCAATTGTCTGACAAAACGAGTCCTCAGAGGCAGGGAAAAGATGAACAGGATGCCATTCATGTGCAATGGACGATGAGCGCGGCCAGCTTTTTGAGGTTTTGTAGGAATTATTGCTAATGACAGTCCTTGAGCGGCTGCTTAAGACTTCATTCCAGTGTGTCTTTGGGTACTTTCAGGGTGTCCGTCTGTTCATGGAAGACCTCTAGTAATACAGTGATAAGCACCAATCTCTGGGAAATCTCAATCTGTGTGGGTTTTGTTGCTCTTGTGGGTTTCGCTGGGCCATCCATTCATCCCAGAACAAGCATTGTGTCTGGGAGAATTCAGAACCCACAATTTTATAGTGGTGGTTTGTTTTTGTTTTTTTTTTGTTTTTTTTTTGTTTTTTCTCCTCTATCCCTCTAACATATTTCATTCTGTTCAGTCATACCTGAAATGTATATTTCCACCACCTATGTGCACTGTCTGTGCTGTGCATTGTGGGAAGAATAAACAATAGGTGTGTGTGTGTGTGTGTGTATGATCTAAGATCAGTTGACAATGTCCAGTTGCTCTAAGAACAGTTATGCCCCGTACACGCGATCAAGCTTTCCGCCAACAAAACCATGGATTTTTGTTCGAAGGATGTTGGCTCAAGCTTGTCTTGCATACACACGGTCACACAAATGTTGGCCAACAATTACGAACGTGGGAACGTGGTGACGTACGACGAGATGAGAAAAAGGAAGTTCAATAGCCAGTGCGGCTCCTTCTGCTTGATTCCGAGCATGCGCAAACTTTTGGGAGCCGGCCTTGTGTACACACGATCGGAAATTCCGACAGTTTTGTTGCCGGAAAATTTGAGAACCTGCTAGCCAACATTTGTTGGCGGAAAGTCCGTCAACAAATGTTCGCTGGAGCATACACACGGTCGGATTTTCAGCCAACAAGCTCACATGCAACATTTGTTGTCGGAAAATCCGATCGTGTGTACGGGGCATTAGACTTACAATGTCCGGTATATTGTTCCTAAAAGGGTGAGGGGGGTGCAGAAATTGTTGAGCATTGTTCTTTGTGCTGACTGGCCTGCTCTATCCGCTGCGTAATCTGGCCGTCTATGGCTGCACTGAGATGCTTCCCAGTCTGGTATTTGCATTGCGGGGTGGGCTGACCTCGTGTTCAGTTCACAGCTTGAGTGAAATGTCACTCCGCTGCTTCCTGTCCCGTGTTGGCCGTGTGAGTCCTCGTACAAATGTCAACAAACAATATTGGGCTGTGCATCTATTAACATTCCCGTTACTGACACCAGAAAACTAATTTGCTTCCTGGTATCAAAGGTCACCTGATAACCACTTTACTAGGGAAATATTAACACAAAAAAGGCAATTGTCTACATTTTTATTCATGTATGTAACACTGACAGATCCGGCAGCACTTTACATGTTGTAGCTTGAGCATTGATTGACAAGGTGAAGTGTTTTGGCAGAAAGTGAAAGCAGAAAGTTTGATTTTCTCAGTCTCCTTGATGTTCAATTCCCCTTTGCTGACTTTTAATCCCCGTGACTTCCCCTTAGGTTGGGATTTTATTCTGGCTGTCCCAGGATTTCACACAATGGGGCTCTCTGGCTAGGGAAGGGTTTAGTTTGAGGATAAAGCGTGGAAGGGTTTGGTCTCTGGCGAACGTGTAGGAAGGGTTTGGTCTCTGGCGAACGTGTAGGAAGGGTTTGGTCTCTGGCGAACGTGTAGGAAGGGTTTGGTCTCTGGCGAACGTGTAGGAAGGGTTTGGCCTCTGGCGAACGTGTAGGAAGGGTTTGGCCTCTGGCGAACGTGTAGGAAGGGTTTGGCCTCTGGCGAACGTGTAGGAAGGGTTTGGCCTCTGGCGAACGTGTAGGAAGGGTTTGGCCTCTGGCGAACGTGTAGGAAGGGTTTGGCCTCTGGCGAACGTGTAGGAAGGGTTTGGCCTCTGGCGAACGTGTAGGAAGGGTTTGGCCTCTGGCGAACGTGTAGGAAGGGTTTGGTCAGGAGTCCTGCTGGAGATGAGGAACCTCTTAGGCCTGAATTGTGTGGATAACTGCAGACTTACTAGTGTTGTCCCGAATGAGGGTTTCCCTCTACCCCACAAGGCCACCTTAGGTGGAAACTTTAGGCGAAGAAGAAAATGTGCCCCAAATAGACAAATTGATGAGATGCTTAGTTGAAAACAATTCTCCTATTTGAAAGCCGCCACGTTTTGAGGTTTAGGAAATCCCCTTCAGGGCTGGAATGCGCAGGTGAGTGATTGACTCAGCGATAGAAAGTACACCTGTGATTGCTAACTTTTAAATAGAAGTCTCAATTTAGTGAAATGTCAAGATTGTAATACAGTACACAGCATAGATGCATGAAAATCCAAACCCCAAGGAAGGGGAATTATATCATGAAATGGGTTGGCTTTCAGCTGAAAACAACCGTATGCCCCTAACTACAACAGCAACTCCTTTTTGGTGCCCCTTTTCCTTTTCATCTCAGCATAATGTGTAGCGGTGTTGGGTTGATTTCCCGGGGTGCTAGAAATAAACTCCTCGTTTTTTCTCAATCCATGTTTGTTTTTTTTTTTTGTTTTTTTTTTTCGAAATATCGCTGCTTCCTAGATCTACATCCAGAGGGGTCAGAACTACATAAACATTCATTTCATCCTGCTGTTTCTGTCTGGATAGTTATTTTAACAGACAGAAGATACCGAGTTATATTTGTCTTCCTTTTTTTTTTTTCTCTTGGGGAATTACCATAAACTCAATCCAGATGGGTAGTTATATAGTAGGATAATGGGGTGCTTTAGTGTACTGCATTCCATAAAGTACTGTGTGTTTGGATGACAGGGCCTCTTTCATCGCAGCGATTTTATGTAACATGTTTAGTCAATAGCAGCCAGTCCTTGCCCTGCAGTAGTCATGTTTTTTTTGTATTTTTTTTTTTTTTTTTTTTACTTTTTTTTGTTTTTAATTGTTCTGCTTTAGCCTTATTTTTTGTTTCTCCCTCATTCCAGGCATGAACCATGAGCCAAAGTCAGCTTCCATAGGAATGCTTTCGACAGCCACTCGGACCACGGCCACAGTCAGCCCCCTCACTCCTTCCCCTATCAATGGCTCCCTGGTACCCAACGGCAGCCCGGCGGCCAGCAGCGCGCTCTCAGTCCAGTCCGCACCCTCCTCCAGCTTTGCCGCCGCGCTGCGCAAACTCGCAAAGCAGGCCGAGGAGCCCAGAGGTAAGGAGAGATTTTTGGAAAAGCCACGTCCCTTGCATGTGTGCATGCCAGAGTCACCCCGCCGTACAGTTTTTCAAGGGCCCGATTTCCAGGGACGCTGCCAGAAGTTTCTGGCCCGTCTCTGGAAATTCTTTGTAGGATGTTCAGTGATGTCCCGTAAAGTCCGTCTTTTCTGCATGTGTGATTAGTTCTTGTATAACCTGAACCTTTACAGAGGTGGTCTAACCATAAATGCCATTGCAGTTCATAGATGGAGCCCGGTGGAGAGTCACCCACCAGTATATCTCCTAGGATCTTCGGGGGATGAGAGTTTTCTGCTCTGCCTAATGCGACCATTCACGTGGGAGTCATTTCTTTTTATGCACATTTTTATGTTCTTTCTTTTTTGAGGCTTTTATATTTTGCATGCTTGCCCATTGTATTTCAGACTGCTAATGCTGCTCTTGTGTAAGAACCACAAGGGTGACTGGCTAGGAATGTGCAGTTCAACTTGTCTCAGGTTGTGGGAACAGGTGATGGGCCCATTAAGGAAATGCTCTTGCTCTACCAAATGTTCCTAGTTATGTCAATAAAGAAGGGGACTGATGGCAAGATAAGATTTTGGAAGACATTGGGGGGTGGTTTAATAAAACTGGTGCACACAGAATCTGGTATAGCTGTGCATAGTAGCCAATCGGCTTTTAGCTTCAGCTTATTCAGCTAAGCTTTACCAATAAAACATAGAAGCTGATTGGTTACCATGCACCAGTTTTTGTAAATCTCCCCCAATGTGTTGGGATGGGTAAGGGGGGGACAATAGCTGGTATCTCATCAGCCAGCTGACTGAATGTTCCTATTTATGTCAACGGAGAAGGGGATGAATAGAAAGATGAGAGCTATTGGTAGGCACTGTTTCGTGATTGGGGAGGGGGGCGAATGAGGAGGGTGTCTGTGGGAATTTGTGAGGTCAAGTACTGATGTTGGATGAGGAGGCCTGGCTCACAATCTGCGTTCCAAGTCTTTAATGTTGAGGTTGGGGCTCTGTATAGGGCACTAGAGTTCTCCACACCAAATTGGTCACTCAATGTCTTTATAGAGCTGGCTTTGTACACAGGGCAACAGTCATGCTGAAGCAAAATTTAAGGTCTCCCCCCCCCCCCTGCCCCAAAACCATTAGCACTAGGTTGGAAGATCACGACTGTCTAATGTAGCATTAATAGTATCCTTCATTGGAAACACCTGAACTCTATCTGGATGGGAGTCCATAGAGTTTTGGCCTTCTAGTGTGTGTGTATATGTAACAATCCTGTGAGTGATGTATAACAAATACATTTTGTTAGGGCTGGCATTGAAGATCTAGGAAGGATAGATGTTAAATCCTCCCTATAAACATGCTGTACTTGGGTATTTACTAATAAAATATATATGTACTGCCTTATCGCTCTTGGGCAATACTGTGTGAGATAAGCGGGAACCTTGTAGTTTAAGGATGATGTGATGGGGACACTTGAGATTTGGGATAACGTGATACCGTTTTTTAATTTGTTGGCTTGTATTATGTAGTAATGTATTTCCTTCATATTATGTGAAGTTCCTACCCTGGCCTTGCACATTAAAAAAAAAAATAAAAAATTTCAGATGCATTTTCTAGGATCAGCCGTGATTTGAAACTTTCCGTTTGCCAATAATGAGACTCAAAGCAGAAGTGTTTACTTCCGATAAGGAGACTTGGGTCATTTCCTATATGACTCTTAGAATTCCAGATCGATGTCTTCCTCTTCTAGACTTTCAGCTTACCGGTGAAATGCATCTTTCCCTGCAGGGAGAGCCACATCTGATATTGGTTTCTGAGGTTTCTTGGCGCATCTTTTCTTTAACCAACTCTCCAGGCGTTGGTGTAGAACGTGATCTGTTTGGGGTTCCTTGATGGATGAAACGAGGAGTGATAACATAGATGATTAATGTTGAAGCAACGTTTCGCATGCTTTTCAATCGATGGAGGAATCGTGCAATATGTTAAAAGACCTGTACATGAAATGCAATGTTTGTGTTGCCTACCCAGATTGTTTTTGATTGACTTATCTGGTTTTGATAGATCTAGTGCTGTGGAAGTGGCGAGTGCAGAAAATCAAAAACTCATTGTATTTCCGCCATGGGGCAATGCACAAATTTCCTTTTTTTTGCCAAATGGAAATGGTCTGGTGGTGCCATTTTGATGGAACGGAATTTTGATTTGGCATTTTAGGGCTACTATTTAACACAACGATGCCTGGATGAAAAAGGAAAGCCCCTCATGGGGTATGGTCCCCTGAAGGCTGAAATTTAGACCCATTGTAGGCTCATCTTACAGGTGGCATAGGAGCAGGAAGATGGCACTTCAACGTCACTGTGTGATGACTACATGTCCCGAAACATAACTTTGTTGCAGCTAAATTGCCATGATGGCCCGAGAGTGTGTGCTGGTTGGAAAGTTGTAGATTTTAACATAGCAGGGCCCTGTCAGTATTCTGCTGTAAGGTAAAATGGTAATTAATGTTTCATTGTTACTTAGCTGCTGTCAAGTCCATTTTAATGAAGCCGTATGCTGACAAATATTTGTCTATTGTTATGGTGGCACTTATATTTTGGGGCTATGTGTTTTTAAAGGGTTACTATGCCTTTTTCTTAAAATGGTCTGCTTACTCATTTAGTAGCGAAGTCTCCCTGGCACCTATCATACTATTAACTGTCCAAACCAGAAACCTCAAATGTTCTTCGTTGGTGACCACAAAATTCTAAAGTCCAAGTGTGACTTTACCATTTTATATTTAGCCCCAAACGGCATGTCTCCTTATTTAAGTATGCATTCCTCAACCATAGCAGATTAAATTATTGTGATACGCAATGGTCTAGAATCCTAGAAATCGTCGGGACTGCATCTGGAGCCTCTGCTAGTTTCATACATGGGTTATATGACCAAATGTTTGTGGATACCTGACCACCATGCCTATTTGGTCTTGTACATACCATTTCAAAACCATGGCCCCTTCTGTAGCTAGAACATCCTCGTTCCACACTTCTGGGAAGGCTTCTCCCAAGATTTTGGAGTGTGTTTGAGAGAATTTGTGGCCATTTGCTGTTTTGGTGAGAAGATCTGGTTGACAATCGGCGTTCCAATTCATCCTAAAGGTGTTCAGTAGGGTTGAGGTCGGGGCTCTGTGCAGGACACTTTCATTCCTTCGCACCAAAGTGGTCACACCATGTCACACCGTGCAAACTGTTACCACAAGGTTGGAAGAGCACAATTATCTAAAATGTCTTTGCATGATGTAACATTAACCGTACCCATCTCTGGAAACATCTAAACTCAGGCAAATGACCGCCTTGGTTTGAGCTCGGCCAAGCGACCGCCTGGGTCTGATCCTGTTGGTGCCAAAATATTTTGGATCATGTGTTTTCAAACCAACGCTCCATAACGTTGACTTAACTTTTGAGATCTGCCTCGTACACAGAGCAGACTAACTTGCTTTTGAATTTGTATAATTGCACCCATCCCCCTTTGTTCTGTAGCATCCTATTTCCTACGCGCTCATTTGTTTGCGGTCTCTAATCCGCTCTCATTGCACCTGTTCTCTTTTATTGTTCCCGTATGTTTGATCCCCTTGAGCTCACTTTTTCCTGTCTCTGCCTGGCTGCAGGTGTCTGTCATATGCCCCCTCCCCCCCCCCCTCCTTTACATCGCTGCTATCTGTCACTGACAGCCAGGCGGGCACCCCAAGGGCTAAGAGGTCTGGCCAGAGAGCAAGAATGGTTGACTCACCGGGGCAGTTGAGGGAGCCCTCCGCTGACGGCCTATTTTTCCAGTGAAGAAGGGGAATTTAACAACGACAAATTAATTTCATAATTAAGGTAGAAATTACTGGTCGTTTTGCAGAGTACATTAATCTCATAAGTGCCCCATTTAGTGGGATGTGAGCAGTGGATGAGGCTGTAGAGCGGTAAGAGGCGGGCGATGGAAAAGCCTTTTTTAATGTTCCCTGTTTAGGAGATTATTCCAGATATTCCTCTGCACTGGACCAGAAGATGCTGATTTTATATCTTCTGCAATAGAACTCCAAGCCGAAAAAAAAAAAGCGTGTGTGTAATATATAGTGGGGACGGAAAGTATTCAGACCCCATTAAATTTTTCACTCTTTGTTATATTGCAGCCATTTGCTAAAATCATTTAAGTTCATTTTTTTTTTTTTTTTTTCCTCAATGTACACACAGCACCCCATATTGACAGAAAAACACAGAATTTACATTTTCGCAGATTTATTAAAGAAAAACTGAAATATCACATGGTCCTAAGTATTCAGACCCTTTGCTCGGTATTTAGTAGAAGCCCCTTTTGATCTAATACAGCCATGAGTCTTTTTGGGAAAGATGCAACAAGTTTTTCACACCTGGATTTGGGGATCCTCTGCCATTCCTCCTTGCAGATACTCTCCAGTTCTGTCGGGTTGGATGGTAAACGTTGGTGGACGGCCATTTTTAGGTCTCTCCAGAGATGCTCAATTGGGTTTAAGTCAGGGCTCTGGCTGGGCCATTCAAGAACAGTCACAGAGTTGTTGTGAAGCCACTCCATTATTTTAGCTGTGTGCTTAGGGTCATTGTCTTGTTGGAAGGTAAACCTTCGGCCCAGTCTGAGGTCCTGAGCACTCTGGAGAAGGTTTTCGTCCAGGATATCCCTGTACTTGGCTACATTCATCTTTCCCTCGATTGCAACCAGTCGTCCTGTCCCTGCAGCTGAAAAACACCCCCACAGCATGATGCTACCACCACCATGCTTCACTGTTGGGACTGTATTGGACAGGTGATGAGCAGTGCCTGGTTTTCTCCACATATACCGCTTAGAATTAAGGCCAAAAAGTTCTATCTTGGTTTCATCAGACCAGAGAATCTTATTTCTCACCATCTTGGAGTCCTTCAGGTGTTTTTTAGCAAACTCCATGCAGGCTTTCATGTGTCTTGCACTGAGGAGAGGCTTCCGTCGGGCCACTCTGCCATGAAGCCCCAAGTGGTGGAGGGCTGCAGTGATGGTTGACTTTCTACAACTTTCTCCCATCTCCCGACTGCATCTCTGGAGCTCAGCCACAGTGATCTTTTGGTGGTTCTTTACCTCTCTCACCAAGGATCTTCTCCCCCGATAGCTCAGTTTGGCCGGACGGCCAGCTCTAGGAAGGGTTCTGGTCGTCCCAAACATCTTCCATTTAAGGATTATGGAGGCCACTGTGCTCTTAGGAACCTTAAGTGCAGCAGAAGTTTTTTTTGTAACCTTGGCCAGATCTGTGCCTTGCCACAATTCTGTCTCTGAGCTCTTCAGGCAGTTCCTTTTGACCTCATGATTCTCATTTGCTCTGACATGCACTGTGAGCTGTAAGGTTTTATATAGACAGGTGTGGCTTTCCTAATCAAGTCCAATCAGTATAATCAAACACAGCTGGACTCAAATTAAGTTGTAGAACCATCTCAAGGATGATCAGAAGAAATGGAGAGCACATGAGTTAAATATGGGTGTCACAGCAAAGGGTCTGAATACTTAGGACCATGTGATATTTCAGTTTTTTTCTTTTTTAATCTGCAAAAATGTCAACAATTCTGTGTTTTTCTGTCAATATGGGGTGCTGTGTGTACATTAATGTGGAAAAAAATGAACTTGAATGATTTTAGCAAATGGCTGCAATATAACAAAGAGTGAAAAATTTAAGGGGGTCTGAATACTTTCCGTCCCCACTGTGTGTGTGTGTGTGTGTGTGTGTGTGTGTGTGTGTGTGTGTGTGTGTGTGTGTGTGTGTATAGCTCTGTAATTATTAAATCATTAAATGTATTTTTAACTGCAACCAGCACAAGGGATCAATCATGTATTGCTGTGAAAGAAGTATGCTGATGGGAGTAGAGTACAGAGAGATGAGCTCATTTAATCTTCTGTCCATGGTGGAAATTGGAATGGGACCTGTAAGTGAAACTGCAGCTGAGAAAGATCAAGGTCTCCATCCTGCCAGGCAGCACTCTCGCCATCTGAGGAACCCAAACATACTATATAACCACATGGCACAATAGTGGAGTGTTCCTAAGAGGATGCTGAATGAAATTTAAAGTGGTTTCTAAAGGCAGAAGTGTTGTTGTTGTGTGTGTTTTTTTTTTTTTTTTTTTAATACCGTGCTGCATTCTATGCGTTAAAGGTAAACCTTTTGCAAGCATTTCTCCCCTCCAGTCCCCCTAAACATTTTAACTGAGCCCGATTTTAATCCAGCAATGTGCACAAGAGCAGAGGCGCGCTCTCCCCTCATTGGCTTAGACACCACACCGGGTGCCATTGGCTCCTGCTGCTGTCAATTACAGCTTGGGGGGGAGCTGCGCTGCGCTGTGCTCTGTGTCTTATAGGGACTCAGGAGTGAGCACGTGAGTGTTCCCATAGCAAGCAACCGGCCACAACACACCAGTTTTGCCGTCCTATATTGTTTTATTATTAAATTGCCCAAAACTGCCCTTTTGCAATGGCGATGAAGTGTCGTCACCTTTTTGCGTATTTGGGTTGCCAAGTGAATGTGGTGGCTGCAGTTCACAGCAAGGTTATCCTTTTATTTCTATAGGGTTGTGACAATTCAAGGCTACCCATCCCCCCCCCCTCCCCAATTCCAGCTTTGACCTTCGCTGTCATTCTTCTGCTGCGTACTTGCACCGCAGGAAAGGTCATCCTCGCTTGGGCCCACGAGCGTGACCAGGACGAGCTGTTAATTGCACACCTTCTGCAGGTCTGCCAGATAGGCTGGCATCGGCGCAAGGCAGGCAGGCGGGGGGCGCACAACAAAGGTGACAGCGCTACACCAGGACGCCTCGACTCTAATCCCAATTAATTTTATTCAGCCGGTCCGAGCAGGATGCCAGCAGTTAATTACAATGATCACACTGTTGCCTCTCTTTAAAAGCGGGAGGTTGTAGCGCTGCGAGGCCCAGCGCCGTTAATTGCCTGACTCACAGGGAAGCTATTGATTTGGAGCCGTCAGGGACGGCTCCCCGGCTCAGAAAGGATTACATCCCTAATTGTTCCTAGCCTTCCGTTAACAAGATACGCTTCAATAGCGGCTCTGAACCTTATCAGCCTCTGTGCGCTGTAATAAGCTGCATCTTCCTTCCATCCTCGTATCCGCACTCTAATGGGGGGGCACCGCCTGTAGATGCACATCTCTGATGATGCCACCCTGTTTTCCAGCTGCAGGGGGGGCCCTGCTTCTCCCCACTGGATTCCCGCAGAGATACGACAAACTGTCGGGGTGATTAAATCCGCTGGCATCAATAGAACCACTTTGGGTGGACTGACCCCTTTTAAAAGGAAATGCCACTTTTAGTATGGGAGAAGGGAAAAAAAAAAAGAATGCGGCACCAACCATTCTACGACAATGATATATATATATATATATATATATATATTTTTTTTATCTGCCAATAATGCTTTGTGACCATCCTGAGGGTGTTCTCTTTGCTGTATACAAAATGTTTGGCTGTCTGCACAGAACCTGGGGCCAAATATCCAGCATCCCCTGCACGATCCTTAACTGCAGTGACACTGAAATTGCTGCAGAAAAATAAAGGTGTGGCTGCGGGGGGCTCTGAGGGTGCATCGGCTCTCCCACTGAAACTCAAATCACAGCAGTCAACCCCTCGAAGCGGGCAGTCTGCCTGAGGAGTTCAGTGCTCTGGTCTGTCTGTCTCCTCAAAACAGAAGCATTTTCTGCAATAAAGTTTTAACAAACAATGGGAAAAATTTTTTATTGGAGCTGGGCGTTAAATGGTGGTCTCCAGAAGATTAAAGATACATATTTGCATTTAAATATTTATTGAATAATAGACCTATAAACAATAACACACACACAAGCCCCCACATATAAAAACAATGGTGTATGTACAACATGTCAGACAGATGTTACATTGAAGTAGCCAACATGTTTCGCGGTCTGTGTATCCGCTTCTTCAGGGCTTGCTTGCTTAACTAGAATCTGTTTCGGACAGAGCGGAAACATGCATATAAACAGCTATGCACATTATAAGTATATGATGCCCAGAGAGAGAGATTCCTTCTCTTTTTTTATTTTATTTATTTTTTTCCTTTCTTCCCTCCCCTCTAGTACCTCCACACTCTAGGGACAGGGAGTCATATACTTGTAATTTACATAGGTGGTTACATGCATGTTTATGCTCTGTCTAATACAGATTCTGAGTTAGTTACGAAGCAAGCCCTGAAGAAGTGGATACACAGACCGCGAAACATGTTGGCTACTTCAATGTAACATCTCTGTCTGACATGTTGTACATACACTATTGTTTTTATATGTAGAGGCGCATGTGTGTTATGTTTTTGTCTTTTTCTATTATTCAAAAAATATTTAAATGAAAATATGTATCTTAAGACCCCTTTCACACAGAGGCGCTTTACAGGCGTTTTTGCACTAAAAATAGTGCCTGTAAACTTCCTCTTCTGCAGCCCCAGTGTATAAGCCCGAGTGCTTTCGCACTGGGGCGGCGCGCTTGCAGGACAGCAATCGCCGCTTTACTGCTGACGCCCGCACCGCCCCAGTGTGAAAGGCGTCGAATTGTCTGGAGGAGACCATATACCCCCATAATACAAGCATCGGAGGAAGACCGCACCAGGTGGTCACGTGACCGCTGATCGGGGATAAGAAAAACTGTATTTAGAATAATAGAGAATGGCATGTAGTATATACATGTAATCCTAGCAGAAGGGTCTGGCAGTGATTGGCAGCAGTAATATGTGCACTGCTCAGAACTGTAATTTGGGGGGGGGAGAGCGGCTCACACACAGAGCTGACGAGATGGAGGCACGTAAATTGATCACGGTGTCAGGGCTCAGCAGCCAAGATTAAACCGTAGTCAGTTTTACAAAGGGGAGGGCAGAAACTGGCAGGATCATTACAGGTGGCCAAATGACACAGCACAAGCACTCTGCTATATAACATGCTTTAAATAAACCGGATCTCTCTCTCCCTCTCTCCCTCTCTCCCTCTCTCCCTCTCTCCCTCTCTCCCTCTCTCCCTCTCTCCAAATCATTAGTAAGACCTTATCTGGAATGTTCAGTTTTGGGCAACAGTTCACAAAAAAGGATATCGGGGAACTGGAGAAAGTGCAGAGAAGGGCAACCAAACTGATAAGAGGCATGGAGGAGCTCAGCTATGAGGAAAGATTAGAGGAACTGAATGTATTCCCTCTTGAGAAGTGGAGATTAAGGGGGGGATATGATCAACATGTTTAAATACATAAGGAGTCCATATAGTGAGTTTGGTGTTTGAGTTCACTTTAAGGTCATCAGAGGACAAGGGGGCACTCTTTACGACTCTAGAGGAAAAGAAATTTCATCTCCAAATACGGAAAGGTTTCTTCACAGTAAGAGCTGTGAAAATGTGGAATAGACTCCCTCCAGAGGTGGTTCTGGCCAGCTCAGTAGATTGCTTTAAAAAGGCCTGGATTTTTTTCCTAATGCACACACTATAACTGGGTACTGACATTTATAGGTAATGTTGATCCAGGGAAAATCCAATTGCCTCTTGGGGGATCGGTAAGGAATTTTCTCTCCCTGTTGTAGCAAACTGGATCATGCTTTGCTGGGGTTTTTTGCCTTCCTCGGGATCAACTGTGGGTATAGGATTGTGTGTGTGTGTGTGTGTGTGTGTGTGTGTGTGTGTTTGTGTTTTTTGTTTTTTATTTGCTTTTATTGGTTAAGCTACATAGACTTGTGTCCCTCCCCCCCTTCTTTTTTTTTTTTTTTTCAACCTGACTAACTATGTAACTGTATAACATAGAGCGCCACAAGTCCTAAGCCCGCTATAGACGGTTCAAATCTCCATAGACTGGTTCAGAGCAAGGACCAGCCGAGATTCTAACCATATATGGACAGGCTGATTGTACCCAAGTTGATCGATTTAACTTGAGTGCAACCGGCCTGGCTGTTTTTTTTTCCATGTGATTTATTGCTATTAGCTATAGTAGCTAACAATAATCACTGTATGTTCTTCCAGCTGGGTTGGCTCCCCCCAGTCCCCAGCAGGAGAACACAATAGCTCTGCGGGAGGGATTCCCCAATCAACACTGACTGAGTTGATGGGGAATCGATCGATTTTTCTTTCCTGCAGCCCATGGTTGCAGGAAAGAAAATCACTCCATTTTGTGGCCGGCTTTACTTTCCTGGCCACACCTGTGCATTACAGCCCCATAGACTTCTATAGAGTGTGTCCTGAGGCCGGAGATGGTCCTGCAGAAGTCCATTGAGCTGTAATGAACAGGATGGTGAAGACTTGCGGCCCTCAATGTTTTTTTGTGTGAAGCGGGGATGCAGAAAAAATGGGCACAACACTCTGCTTTTATAAATTGATTGATTTTTTTTTTTTTTTCAATTCTTACACAGAATCTTTCTTTGTTGCCTTTTGTAAGTTTTTTTTTTTTTTCTTTTTGATTGTAAAAAGAAAAAACCCCATTGTATACAATTTTTTTTGTATAAAACTATCACCCTTGTCAGAGCTACTAGTAGGAAAGGGCCTCAGAAATGCGGATCCACATGTAGATTCAAAGCGAGCTCCTCTTCAATCTTGTCAATGCAAATTGGGTAACTGCCACTGGACACCACCACCGCTTCATCGACCTTGATCTTCAGTTCAGGGAAGCCAGTACTAAAATAGACGCACAAGCCTAGTGCAATACCATAAAACTCTTTTTATTAAATAAAAAATAAAAATTCCAATGTACTCCCAAAGGTACACAATCTAGTGCATGTAATGGATCCGTCCCAAAATGTCCATCCACAGGGGCACAGTTAACACGTTTTAAGGGCAGAGCCGGAGGAAGAGCATACGGGAAACCTGTCCATCCACAGGGGGACAGCTTATGTGTTTTCAAGGGCAGAGTCTGAGGAAAAGGGCTTTGCTTTTGAAACCCGTAAACTGTGCCCCTGTGGATGTACACCTTTCCTGTTTTGGGACTGGATCCGTTACATGCACTTGATTTGTGTACCTTTTCGGAGTACATTGGCATCTGGTTTTATTTAAAGAGGAAGTAAACCCATCCATTTATCAGTTTCGGAAATGTAACACTCCTATTGGTTGTGCTCTCAACCAAACTGTCAGACCATCCAATGGCTGGTGTCATAACTGATCACATGTGCACTATCATGGCAGTTGTGGATTAAACAGAGGCCAAGATGGCAGCTTCCTTGGCTGAAAATGATAGGGGGGTTTACTTGCACTTTAATAAAGCATTTTATGGTATTGCACTAGGCCAGTGCACGCCTTTTTTTTTTTTTTTTTTTTTTTTTTTTTTTTCTTCTATGCAATTTTGATATATTTTTATTTAATTTTATATTTCAGTACGGTATCACAAGTATGGCGCAATTTGCGCTCAGGTTCATAAACTCTTGACTTCTTTCACGTGTGCTTAGAGATGCAGCAAAATGACAAACGCAGGTTAACTTGGTTATAGTGTTGCCCACATTCAAGGCTTGTTTCATGCACATTGATAAACGCTGCCCAAGCTCCATCTATGCTGCTCAGGCTATTCCACAAGGGGAAGCGATTCCACTGACGCACTGTGATTGCATTCAAAATGCTACAGGTGCGTTTTTTTTGGTGTGCTGCAGTCAGATTCAATGGAGGTTGCAGATAAACTCGTCAGAATGCAAAGTGAAGTGTCCGGAACACTCTTGTGTTCATACTGTCCCGTCTGTCTGCAGGACAGGTGCAGGAGAGTTTAAAACGTATTTAATCGCATTTACAAGGGTAGCGCAAAAACCTTTTTATTTTACTGGATGTAAACAAACACTGGAGGCAGTGGCCATCGGATAGAGGTAAATAGGGCACACCTGTGGAGGGGGAAAGGGGGTGATCGATTACATCAGAGGAAGGGGGCAAAAAGGATAAATGCATTTTTGTTTTTAAATTGCGCTTATCCTTTTTTTTTTTTTTTTTTTTTTTAAGCCTTGTGCCTTCCTGATTGGTTGAGGTCACTGCCGAGACTGTCAGGAAAGGTGGATGTTGCCTAAAGTGCTCTTCACAAAGCTTCGGTGTATCCGGGACCTCCTGTTATGTCACTTTACTATCTGGGAACGACTAAACTACAGTAACCAGTAACCGCACTACTCGATTAGGACAGACTGACAATCGCATCCAGTACAGATCTGTTAATGAGATTTGGGTGCATATGGCGTTCATTTTACGTGTAATCCTATGGAGATCATTATACAGTCTTTTAACCGCCTCAAGACCGGACACTTTCAACCCCTTCCTGCTTAGGCCATTTTTCAGCGCTGTCACAGTTTGAATGACCATTAAAACCTAGAAAAGTGATAGCAGAAAGACCAAGTAGCTCCATTGAATCTGCCCGTTTATTGGGGTTTTTTTTTTTTTTTTTGCTTGTTTTTTGTTTATTTTTCTGTTAACTTTTTTTGTTTGCATAATTGTTTAGGCATGCATGTTTGGTGGTCACAGATCACGCCCCCAAGGGCACGCATGGGGTGAGCTTCTTGGAGGGTGTATCAGTACGTCCTCCCAGAATGACGCTGGTCCCACCCGGATATATATATATAAAAATTTTACAAACGGTGGCTGGGTGGGAATCGGTTAAGTAGCAGGCCTGTAACTGTTGACATCCTCCTCCTCCTGTGCTGTTATATTGCAAAGCTAGGGTGGGAGGAATGGCAACATTTTGTAGGGTCTTTTTTTATTGAGCAGTAAATGTGAGTTTTTACCAAATATTCTCTGGAGAAGAATCAGTCACATGGAAGATTCACCTGCAGTGAATGTATTCTAAATGTCAAATTCACTACTTGTCCCTATGTTTACTGTGTTTCCACTGTGTGCTCGTCTGAAATTTTTCTGCTTTTGTCTAAAACCTTTAAGTGTATAACCTACAGCTTCTGCTTCTGTTTGCAGGATCGTCCATAAGCAGCGAGTCTTCCCCCGTCTCCTCACCGGCAACCAATCACAGCTCTCCTGCCAGCACGCCAAAAAGGGGTCCGATGGGGCCAATCATAGTGCCCCCAGGGGGACACACCGTGCCGAACACACCGCCCGTAGTTACCATTGCACCGACCAAGACCGTGAATGGAGTATGGAGGAGCGAGGCACGCCAGGTAAGAGGCACCTCCTTCCAGTTAAACTCTATGGACAAAAGCTTGTGGACCCCTGACCAGAACACCTACAACAAGTTGACCAAAAGTATGTGAAACCCCCTGTAAAACAGCTGCTTCCAGTGAAGGGTTGTGTTACTACCACATCATACAAAGACATTGTAGACAATTGTGCTCTTCCAATATTGTAGTTGGTGAAGACCCTTTTTTGTTCCACCAAGATTATGCCTCTGTATACAAAGCCAGCTCCATAAAGACATGTTTTTTTCCATTTTGATGTAGAGGAACTTGAGTGTCCTGCACAGAGCCCTGACCTCAACCCTACAAAACACATTTTTGAATAAATAGGAATACCGATTTGTAAAGCCAGGTCTTCTTCTCCACCAACATCTGTACCTGCCTTCACAAAGTCCCACAGGCACCTTTCAAAATCTTGTGAAAAGTCTTCCCAGAAGAATGGAGGATGTTCTAAGGAGGGCAACTCTTCTTTTTTTTTTTTTTTTTTTTTTTTTTTAATAATGGCCATGGGGACAAATTCATATTAATGGTTTTGGAATAGTGTGATGGTCCGGTGTCCACAAACCTTTGGCCATATAGCGTACTTGTATATCACACCAATATATTACATATTCATATCATACACCGTGATAGGCAGAATGTTGGCATGTTACAGGACCAGCAAAATAGGATATGTTAAGTGCCTGGGCTGTCTTCAGTTTATCACACACCTTTAAAACCCTGAAAATTTAAAAGCCGTTTGGTTGTTTTAGGCAACTGCTCCAGTTAAGACCAAGTTTATCTCAAACACTTTTTATGCATTCCCTCCTGATTAGCTGAAAGTCACTTGTATGGTCGAAATTTATTTTCTCCAAACAAACGTCCATGATCCTAAAGTTGAGCATACATGGAATAAATCTGGTAAAATTTGAACTATGAATATCTGTCAGCACCATCCTGCCCCAACATCTTTGATCTGAAAATCAAAGGAGCCAAGCAGAAAACTTTTGACTGAACAGTGCTTGCATCCAATCAGATGCAGTTACTGTTCAGGTATTCTGACAGCCATGGGTGTTGGCTGTCAGAATACAATCGCTGTCATTGGAGATTCTTCCATCGATTCTTTAGTGTGGCTGGGGGAATTGATAGATTCCTCTTGTTCAGCCCATGGGTCTGAGCGAGAGAAATGTCCAGCTTAAGCGGGACGGTGGAGACCTGTCAGACATAGGTCATCTTAAGCGGGACGGTGGAGACCTGTCAGACATAGGTCATCTTAAGCGGGACGGTGGAGACCTGTCAGACATAGGTCATCTTAAGCGGGACGGTGGAGACCTGTCAGACATAGGTCATCTTAAGCGGGACGGTGGAGACCTGTCAGACATAGGTCATCTTAAGCGGGACGGTGGAGACCTGTCAGACATAGGTCATCTTAAGCGGGACGGTGGAGACCTGTCAGACATAGGTCATCTTAAGCGGGACGGTGGAGACCTGTCAGACATGGGTCATCTTAGGTGGGAAGGTGGAGACCTGTCAGACATAGGTCATCTTAGGTGGGAAGGTGGAGACCTGTCAGACATAGGTCATCTTAGGTGGGAAGGTGGAGACCTGTCAGACATAGGTCTCTACCGTCCCGCTTAATATGACCTATCGGTCATCTTAAGAAGGACTGTACAGACATGGCCATTTTTAAGAGCGACTGTAGAGATATGTCAGACATGTCGACTCGATGCAGAAAGTACCATCCATTAACGTGCACGGTGGGCATGGCTGGTCGTTTGGTTTGTGATTCTAGAGTGTGAAGGGGCAGCTGCTGCCACATGCAGGAACAGGGGGACTCTTCTTTGAATCTCCTACACACGCTCTTTATTCCAATGCGACTCTTATCTTGGCTATCAAAGCTTTTCAAATCTATGCTGAAATCAGACATCCTGTCGAGGGAAAAATTTCATTAAAAGAGACTTGACCTACATAAAGAAATATTCTGCTCAGCTTTGATGTCCAATGCAAATTCGATGCCACAATATTGCTCGCATTTTTAATCAGTCTTTGATACAAAGCGACAAGGCCGCACCGACCAACCTCTGCTTACATCAGATAATCCTTGCACCCCGTGGGAGGTGGAGGGTGGGCTACCTTGTGTGTAGGCCTTGCAGAAGCCAAGCGCCCCCCCCCCCTTATTATTTTTAGCCCATGCTGCCCCTCTGACCTCCCCCCTATCCCGGATAGCCAGGGGCAGGTCACAGTTCACAGGCAGCTGAATGCTCACCCAGCAGGGTGGAGGGAAGAGGAGGGGGAAGCTGACTGAAGGCTTTACACACAAACACAAGGGCCTGGAAAGTGAACAGATGTTGTGTTCATTAAGAATTCCAATCAACGGAGCCCCATCCCTTTCAATTAATTATGGCTGATGTGTCTGGAGGAAGGGGGTGGGGGGGGAGAGATTCTCGGGGAGGGAGAAGAGGCTTCTTCCAGCTTTGTAAATACATTTTTTTTTCTTGGGTTCTGTGGCTTGTTCGGCATTGTGAAACCAGCTTGACGTACATGCATCAGACTTTTATAGTGGCGGCATAATCCCACATCCCTCCACAGAGAATAATTGTATAAAATCAATCCTTACTCCCCAATCAGCTCACGTTTTTAATGTCCCCCACAGTTATGCTACGTTTTTATATAGCTCTGACCTATACCTCAGTGCTGTACAGAGAACACTGAGCCAGTCACACCAGTCTCTGCACCAGAGGAGCTTACACTCTAATGTCTCTTCTGATTAATATATATTTATATAGCTCTGACATATACCACAGTGCTGTACAGAGAACCCTGAAGTATTCACATTAGTCTCTGCACCAGAGGAGCTTACACTGGACAGCGCAGTGGCTTAGTGCTTAGCACTTCTGTCTTGCAACACTTGGGTCATCGGTTTGAATACCAATCATGATACTGCTTGCATGGAGTTTGCATGTTCTCCCTATGCATGTATGGATTTTCTCCCACACTGCAAAGACATGCTGATCAGTTAATTGGCTCATGTCAGATTTGGCCCTAGTGTATACGAGATTGGGGACCTTAGATTGTAAGCTCCTTGAGGGCAGGGAGTAATATGAATGTGCAGTATATGTAAATGGATGTGTAAATTGTTAGCGCTATATAAAATATCTGTAGTAATAACAATAATATCCCACAGCAGTCACATACTATTATCATTATTCTTATACATTTTTATAGCTCCAACCTATACTGCAGTGCTGTACAGAGAACACTGAGCCAGTCACATTTAGTCTCTGCACAAGGAGAGCTTGCATTCGAATGTCCCACAAACCTCAGACACGCTAGGCCCAAATTTGGGTTGAGGCTGGGATGAAAAACATTAAACATGGGGTAAACTCACAAACTCCATACAGGTATTCTTGCTAAGGGGGAACTGAACCCTGTATACCTGCAGTGCAAACCTGCCTAATATTTCCCCAGCTACTGTATGTACAAAAAGCAGTTATTACAATGCTCGGGTATCAGCGCACATACAGTAAGTTGGAACCAAGCTAAAGTTGGCCCTACTTACAAAAAGGTACAATTTGTTTGGGTATATGGGAGGATACAGAATGTGGAAGAATTTTTTTAAATCTTTTTGGGTATAAGGAAGGCAAAAGAGCTACTAATAAGGCGAAAAAGTTCATAATATATTATAGCATACAGTATAAAAACAGATACAGGTATAACGTATGAAAAGTAGAAGAGCTTAATTGCAAGAGGGCAATAGGATGGAAGAGCTTGCACTCTATTATTTACAGGAAAAAGCTTTCCTTTACCATTCATTTAACACCACTTCAGAACTAACCTACAGCCTCCCAACTCCCCCAGCCTCCCACCTCTATGATCTAACCTACACAAATCCCACACATCCAAAACTAACCTACACCCCCCCCCCCCCCAGCTTTCAACCTCTAATGGCAGTGCCACATCCTTCCCACCACTCCAGAACTAACCTCCCTAACACCCTCCAGGAATTAACCTACACAAATCCCCAGCTTTCCACTTCTATGGAAGGGCCATGTCCTTCCCACCACTCCAAAACTACCCTACACAACCTCCAGCTTTCCACCTCTATGGCAGGGCCATGTCCTTCCCACACTTCCAAAATGAACCTACACAAATCCCCCCCCCCCCCCCCCACCCGCTTTCCATCTCTATGATGGGGCTACGTCCTTCTCACGCCACCACAACTAACCTACACAACCCCCCCAGCTTCCTACCTCTTTGGCAGGGCTACGTCCTTCTCACACCTCCAGAACTAACCTACACAACCGCAACCCCCCCCCCCCCCCAGCTTCACACCTCTATGGCGGGGCCACGTCCTTCCCACCCCTTCAGAACTAACCTACACGACCCCCCCCCCCAGCTTCCTACCTCTATGGCAGGGCTACTTCCTTCTCACACCTCAAGAACTAACCTACACATCTGTGCGCCCCCCCCCCCCAGCTTCCCACCTCTATAGCAGGGCCACGTCCTTCCCACCCCTTCAGAACTAACCTACACAACCCCCCCCCCCAAGCTTCCCAACTCTATGGCAGGGCCACGTCCTTCTCACATCTCCTGAACTAACCTATGCAAATTCCACCTCTCCAGAACTAACCTACACAACCCCCCAGCTTTCCACCTCTATGATGGGGCCACGTCCTTCTCACACCTCCAGAACTAACCTACACAACCCCCCCCAGCTTTCCACCTCTATGATGGGGCCATGTCCTTCTCATACCTCCAGAACTAACCTACACAACCCCCCCCAGCTTTCCACCTCTATGATGGGGCCACGTCCTTCTCACACCTCCCAGAACTAACCTTCACAGACCCCCAACCCCCCACCGCCTTCCACCTCTATGGCAGGGCTGCGTCGTTGCAATGTTCTCAGTCAGAAATCCTTATCGCCATTGGCTGCAAACTGAACCGTAATAGACTTGCTTAGGCTTTCCCAGAGGCTGAAGCTTCGTTCCATACAAGTCTGACTGCTCCACTTTTATTATAAATAGTGATCCTGCCATACAGGTCCATTTTTAGGCATTTCCCATTATAGGGCGCCAATGCTCTCATGTGCATGTCTGTGGCCTTTGCAACATACAATAGGAGGTCATGGTCATCTGTTGTCCTCATCAGGAAACCCGCCCTGGGAAATGCATGTAGACAGGAAGTGGCTGCAACGGGGATGCAGGACAATAGCAACAATGACTTGCAATCAAATATGAAGAAGTAAAAAATAAAAAAATAAATAAAAAATATATGTCATCCACTTACAACTACTTTAAAAAGTGTGGGCTGCCAAGTGGTCCATGGAAGAGCATTTCATAGACGGGTACAGCACTGAAAAAAATTCTTTCTAGTGAAAATGCCATATGATGTGTTACATCAGTGAGGGATGGAAGAGGTCGGGAGTGAACAGATAGCTGCTATTACAGAGGACATTATAAGTGAGCACAAGAGACCAGCTACGGGCTACAAAGCGCACGTTTGTAATTATGCTCACAATAACTGCTCTGCCATTGTTGCACTTTGACGATATTTCCTGGCAGATGTAAGCACTTGACCTGTCGAAGCGCGGCTGGCGCTCCTCTCTGGCGGCGGCAGCTGCATTTTGTTCGGGGATAATGGGGAGGCGATCAGAATGAAAACTGTAAAGCGCGCGGGGTAAGTGCTTTCACGGAGCAGCCCGCAGACACTTGACTGTGCCGTTCCGCTCGTCTTACTCCCTGCGGCTGATCTGCTCTGACGTTCTGCTGCATTTTACCAGATCAGCAAGCATGCAGATTTCACCGCCGTGCTCCTTGGCCCATCTAACCATTACAAACCATCCAGCCTTGTAAAGAGGCCCCTGAGAGACGCAGCGTTCAGGCCTCGGCTGGCGCTGCATATGTTTGCACAATGAATCATAGCATAGCCAATCCAGACCGCACTCCATGTGATCTTCACTTACCTGTTTTATATACAAACCAACTGGCGCTCCATATGTTAAATTATTGTTTATCCAGACCGATGTTTTAATGGACTTAACTGGAGAAAAAAAAAAGGGGGGAGGGGGGTGGGGGTGGGTTGGGTCCCTCAATGAATAAATAGGGTCATTATTGCATTTAAAAAAAAATTAAAAAACCTGGCACTTCATATTTTCTGCACCAGGTGAGCTTACACTCTAATGTCCCCCTCTTTATTATTATTATTCTACATTTATATAGCTCTGACATATACTGCAGTGCTGTACAGAGAACACTGAGCCAGTCACATCAGTCTCTACACCATAGGAGCTTACACTCTATTGTCCCCCACAGTCACACACATTATTATTATACATTTTTATAGTATTATGGTATATGTCAAAGCTATTTAAATGTATAACAATAATATTGTATTTGACTGTTGGGGGGGGGGGTAGGGGGGACATTAGAGTGTAAGCTCCTCTGCTGCAGAGACTGATGGGACTGGCTCAGTGTTGTCTGTACAGCACTATGGTATATGTCAGAGCTGTACAGAGAACACTGAGCCAGCCACATTAGTCTCTGCAGCAGAAGCGTTTACACTCTAATGTCCCCCCAATTGTATGATCTTTTATCGTTGCATAAAATAGCATTGCAGTTTAAAGCGGAGCTCCCACCCAAAAGGGGGACCCTCCACTTGTTTGCCTCCACCCACGCTGCACTGGTCAACTGCTCAATTTGTCTAGGGGCGAGCACTCACCCGATCCCTTGATCTTCCAGAAAAACGGTACTCCCCGTGGTCCAGCAATGGTCTGTTCTGTGGAGTCCGCTCTGGGCGTTATGACGTCAGGAACGGTCCACTATTCAAGACTGCTGGAGTGCAGGGGTGCCAGACCGGTCTTGTGCTGGGAGGATTAGAGGATTAGGTAAGTATATCTCCGCTCTCCTCTAGAAAAAAAAATGAGCCGATAACCTGTACAGTGCGGGCACAGCCCCACTGCATGGGAAAAAAATTTTGCCTGGAGGTGGGCTTTAAAGTCAGAACCCGAAGGAGAGTACCTAGGTATTGACAGTCCAAAAAAGGTTTATTCATTGCAGTGATTTGTTCGAATGCAGCCAACCTGTTTCAGAGGTTGCGACCTTCATCGGGGCTTGACAATGTTGGACTGGAAAATAGATGGTTCTTTACTCAGAATTTCTTTTCTGCCATCGCCAAGCTCCGAAGCCCCCTCTCTCCATTTTTAGGGGGTTATCAGGACAAATAAACTTTTTGTTTTACAATTATAGTTGGCAGTTATTAAATGATTACTGTGACAAACTTTCTTTAGATGGTTAGCCATTTCTTGGAGCTTTCTTCTACAAACTGTGGGATACCAAGTCAAGGCCCTCTGTGCACTTCACACCAGATTTGAATGCATGCCTAGACTGAGGTCCAGCACGCTATATCACTGTACTACACCCTAATGGTGACATGTCTCCTTTTTCCTCCAGCAGTCAGACGGTGCCTCCCGGGTGAGCAGTCTCAGCAGAGAGCGTTTGATCGCAGAGTCTCAGCTGCCACCAGAGAAGACCGGCAATCCCTCCGTACCCGCACATCTACTGGGGAACGCATACGCCTTTGCCATCCCGCCAAACTCTGTCGTCCAAGATTCCCGCTTCCAGCCCTTAAAGTGAGTTTGTGGGCTCTCGTGAGTGGCCAACCAAGGTTCTGTCAGAGGAATTCGGGTTTAATGGAAACGTTGGGTATTTTTTTTAATTGCAATTGCATATTACCACTCCTAGGGGCAGCACAGTGGCTTAATAGCTAGCACTCTAGCCTTTCAGTGCTGGGAGTCCTCGATTCTTGTACAAACCAAGATGCTGTCTGCATGAAGTATGCATGTTCACCTTGCGTGGGTTTGTTATGGGTACTTCACACTCCAAAGACATGCTGGTAGACTACGAAACCACAGCCCATTGGGGGATGCATGCAACTGACCCTCCCAGAAAAGTAGTATGGAGGTCACAGCTCTTCAATAGATAGGAGATTGGAGAAAGGCAGGGGTGGACTGGGACAAAAAATTGGCCCTGGACTTCATCCAGACTGGCCCACTTTAATTTTGCAAACGAGCACAAAAACAAGTGAAGTGGGAGGGCTAACGTCATGCAGGAACATTGCTACAGCCTCGTTGGCCAGGTTAGGTGGTATGTAGAATGCCAGGATACTAGAGATGTGGTCTTTTGTAGGAAACTGCTCCTTTTTTATTTATTTTTTGTTCATTACAATCTTAAAGGTTTTAAAGTGGTTGTAAACCCTGCTTTATTTTTATCTACAGGTAAGCCTAGAATGAGGCTTACCTGTAGGTAAAATGAATATCTCCTAAACGTGCATGCCGTGCCGGACCTTCAGAGCCTCTTGCTGAAACCAAGGGCTCCTGCACGCGTGCGCGGGAGTGACGTCATCGCGGTTTCGGCCGTTCACAGTGACGGAGCTCGCGAACCCGGAAGAAAGGGCGGGAAGATGTCAGCGGTGAGTGGGTAGCGCTGGAAAGGCTTCGCTTTAAGGTGGGTATTTCCTAATGTACTAGTATGTGATGCATACTAGCACATTATGCCATTGTCTTGTGTTTTATTTTTTATTTTTATTTTTTTTATTTTCAGCGGTTTACTACCGCTTCAAAGATATTACGTTGTTTCAAAGATCTTGTTTTAATGGGAAATGTTCTTGCTTTTCAGCCTCCAAAGGCCGGTTCCCCACATGGTCCCTTCCAGCACAGTAACCGAGGAATACCTGCGCAGCTTCCGTCCGTACCACACAGCTGAAGACCTTCGCATGCCTTCGCTCCCCCACCTCAGCCTGGACCCAACCACGGCGGCAGCATATTACCACAACAGCTACCTAGCAGCCCATCACCCCTTCCCGCACCCTGCCTTCAGGTAAAAAAAGGTTGCATCTGTCAGGAGAATAAGGCATGGTACATGTGTACTGCTGCTTGTTCAACAGAAGCCGATCTAACCATCTGTGTCTGTCGAACGTGTATACCCAGCTTGGTATTAAACCCAAAAGCAAACCGTTATCTTACAGCTTATCAATTCTTATATGTGATGGCTGCATTCGTTTTCTTTTTTAGGCTTTTTCTTCTGTTTTGATTTGTTGATCCAGCCAGTAAGTCTACTGTTTTTCAAAAGAAGCTGTTCAGCAGAATATATCGGTTACAGTGACAAACCATTTAACACTAGCAGGGATGCTTATAATGATCGGCTTTAATTTATGTAAAAACTTTTTTATCCCAAAAAGAAAAGAAAAAAAAAAAAAACGGTTTGCTGTAACTGCTTATAAAGTATTGGCTGGAGTTTGGCTTCAATTTGTTTGTGTATCTAAATCTGCTAGTACATCTAACACCCCCCCACCCCCCCAGACTGACATTACTGCTGTCCAAAGGTGCCCCATGTGCCCCTTCAGCCAGAGTGGGGACACTCTAATACAGCAGGTATGTTACTGGCCAGATCACCAGGTGAAAACTAGAGATGCACCGAAATTTTAGCGGTCAAAACATATCGTCCGAAAATAGTGTTTTCAGCAATTTGCCAATAGAGAAAAAGGTGCCGAAAATGCATGCGATTTTACTAAGCTCTTCTCTTCTCCTTCTTTTTTTTTTTTTTTTTTTTTTTTTTTTTTTTTTAGGACTTTTCCCCTCTTTGTTTTCACTAGAGGTGCACCGAATGAAAATTTTTGTGCTGAAAATGCAAGATACACTTGGCCCAAAACTACAGTTTTTAAAAAATATATATAATTGTATTCTGTTTTTTTAAATATCGTGAATTTAAATGAATGTGAGTTTGTCGGCCATTATCGGCACCTTTAGCGCATAGGTCCTGTGACTCAAAAACATCATCAAAAACCTAACATGGGTGCGTTTTTAATGCATTCTTGCTGCGTTTTCAATTCATTTCAACAGGGAGGTGTTTTTGGTGCAGCCTGTTTGAGTAAAAATGCAGCAAGCAAGATTTTTAACACTATAACCGAAGCGCAGCAGACCAGTGTGAAGACATCTATAGAATATAAAGGGATGCATTTTTTTTTTTTTTTTTTTTGCTTTTCTAGCGCTAAAGGTGCTGATAATGGTCAACAAATTCATATTCATTTAAATTCATGATATTATTTAAAAAGTCAAATACAATACGATTCTATATAAAAATATATATTTAAAAACTGTCATTTTCGGCCAAGTGCATCCTGCATTTTCGGTTTCAGCACCAAAATTTCCATTCGGTGCACCTCTAGTGAAAACAGAGGGGGGAAAAAAGTCCTTTAAAAAAAATAAATAAAAATGCAGCTACCACATCTAATTGGTAAAATACAACAATATATTACATTTTTGGTTTTAATACTGCTTTAAGCTTTTCAGGGGAGGGATGATAATCGCCGGCTTTCTTTTGCTTTTTGCAGAATGGATGATTCGTACTGTTTGTCCGCCCTGAGGTCCCAGTTCTACCCATTGCACAACCCCGGATCCCTGCCACCCATGCACCACTCCGCTATGCACCTGCACTTGTCTGGAGTTCGCTACCCAGCAGACCTCGCCCATTCATCACTGTCCGCCCTGCAGTCAGAGCGAATCTCCAGCCTGACAGCCGAGAGGTAATGTCCGTGATACTGAGATCTCCAGTTTAATCATGAGCCCGATGGGCATCAAGGTCACATGCTTTGATTAGTGGTCCTCGGCCTGTGGGGTCAGGACAATTTAATCTACCAGAATGCATTATTTTTGTGGAGTCCCAATCGTCTAGGCTTGCTAAATTTAGAGTCAACAAATTTCAGGTCTATACTTCTGATGTGAAATGTAATGTGCTTGTTGCATAAGCAACTTATTACCAGGCTCAAGAGCAAGGGGGGGGGGAGGGGGAGAGATAGAGGTTCACGCATAAGAGGCGTTAGAGCTCTTATTGTTAAAGTGTTTGTTACCCCAATATTTCAAATTCCTGATATGTGTCTGCTGTACCATGTACTTGTATGAGAAAGTATCCTGTTCTCTTTGTATTGCTTCCTTTTGTGTGAAATCTCTGGTGTTTCTGCCAGTCCCTCTGCTTTCCTATTAAAAACTGACCACACTAAGCAGGAGGAGAACACACCATGGTCAGTTCTCTAGCTCTGCTGGGAACTCCGCCTGTTCTCCTCCCAGTGATCAGACTTGTCCTGACACGCCCCCTCTTCACAGCCATTCACTGCAATGCTCAGTGTGCTGTTTCTTCTCCTCCCCCAGCTCTTATGCAGCTGAGAACAGAGGGAATGTGATCACTTATAGAAAAGGGAAAAAAAGGTAATTATAATGTTTTTTTTTATATCTATATACAAATGTTTTGCCTTTTTTTTTTCGTTTCAGTTTTTTAAACTGAATGGGTTGTTTTACCAGGTGAGGGTTTACAATCACTTTTACATGCAAGCTTTCTTGTGGAAGACGGTCTCCTAGATCAAGCTGTTTTGCTTTAGGGAGGCTGATCACAGTTATCAAAAATCCCCAGAAGAGGAAGGGGGATTGGGGGCTGGGGCGGCTACCGGCCTTTATCAACCTTTTTGGAACCCTTAAATTAGCTTTCTGATCTCAGTGATCCCCTGCTAAAAATGACTCTAGAACTCTAGTGGGATAAATGCTCCTTTACACTTGTGGTCATTGGGAAAAATGACCCCCTTACAGATAGCTAAGAAGATCAATGGTGTCAGTGGGAACTTATCTGAGAGGTAGAAATTGCTCATTGCTCAAGGGACCCCTAGAAACCTCCCTGGAGGAACCCTGACTGGGAAACCCTGGTCTATACTGTTTGAGAAGGAACATCTGCCCAGTTCCAGAATTTTCGGTATTTTCATAGGATTCTTGGTGGTGAGGGCAGTAGTGTATTTGGGTTTTGTGCTGCCCTAGGCCTGACTAAACTCGTGCACCCCCTAATTTTAACCCACCCTTTCCTCTCAAGGCCACACCCCATTTGCTGTTTAAGACCCGCCCTGAAACTTTTGAGTGGGGACACTAGTTTGAGGGGGGGGGGGGGGCGCAATGGATTCCCTTTGCATAGATTTCCTCTCACTTCCAGTTTGGCTATAGGGCAGAAAGTGAAGGGAAATCTCTGCAATGGGACAGGGATGGTAAAAAATAAACTTACAGGGGTTATAACCCTCCCTTACTCTTTCCAAAATGAAAAAAAAAAGTGTTGCCCATAGTTCTACTTTAAGCACAAATTTCTGATAATTTTATGGAGAGGACTAAGAAGACAGACACACACACACACACACACACACACACACACACACACACACACACACACACACACACACACACACACACACACACACACACACACACACACACACACACACACACACACACACACACACGGTTGTGGATTGCCGGCTGCCCGCATACCGGAAGCAGTGCCTAATTTGCCTCTCAGTCCAGTCTGCCCCATAAGACTGGTGCTACACTAACAGCGCAAGCGGTGGGGACTCTTTCCGTGATGCCCCCCTGCAAAGTGCTGCCGTAGGCCTGGGTCTTGTCAGCCTAGGCCAGGATACAGCGTTGGGTGAGGGGGGTACCACCGCATTAAGATATGCCTTTGCAGGGTACTTGCACTGCGAGCAGGGGGGGAGGTAGAGGGTTGGTACATTGGGTGTGCTTTAAGCCACAGTAGAGGATTTTTTTCAAACTTTACTAACTTGTACCAGATAGGAAACAACGCATTGCTCAAAAGGTGAAATGTTTTTGTTTTTTCCCCTCCAGACTTCAAATGGATGAAGAGCTCCGGCAGCGGGAGAGAGAACGAGAGCGGGAACGAGAAAAAGAAAGGGAAGCAGACCGCGAGCGGGAAAAAGAGAGAGAGCGGGAGAGGGAGAGGGAACGAGAGCGGGAGAAGAAAGAGCGGGAAAGGGAGAAGGAGCGAGAGAGGGAGCAGGAACTGGAAAGGCAACGCGAGAGGGCAAGAGAGAAGGAGGCCGCCCTCATGAAGAACCTTGAGAGCCAGTTTTTGGTAGAGTCTGAACTCCACCCCATGCGGAGTCACCAGGAAGAACGGGTGAAAGCCGCAGAGCAACCCCCTCCCAGCAGACCCGGTAAGGCTCGATTCACACCTATGCATGTTGCTTTTGAGCGTTTTTGGAGGTTTTTTTTTCATGCTTGCCACATTTTTGAGCAGCGTTTTTGCGGCGTTTTTGCCGCGATTTGCGTTTTGCGTTTTTTTTTTTTTTTACAGTCTAAAAAAAAAATTTTTAAAAAATAAAAAAAAAAAAAAACGGCAAAAACGCACCAAAAACGGTGCACTTGCGTTTTTGATGCTTGTCCATTGAATTCTATTACATGCAAAACGCTGCATTTTGCATGAAAAAAAGTCCCTGACCCTTTCCAAAAATGCAGAGAAACAAAAAGGCATTGATGTGAACATGTTCCATAGGAACCCATGTTAAAAAATTCCCATGCATTTCTGCAAAATGCATCAAAAAACGCGCTAGTGTGAATGGAGCCTAAATGTTCTTCACATATCTGTCTTTTGCCAGAACAGGACATGAGCCTAAAACTCTTTTTGCTGTTAAATACGCTTAATGGAAAGCTACAGCGTATTAGTGAGAGGTTACTGAGAGGTCCATTTCCATTTGACTTTAGCATTCATTTTGAATGTCACCAAGTCATGTTGCTTTACAAAAAAAGGGTCCATTATGTGTTTTTAGCACAATGTGTCTCGGCAGTCCATTTATTTTTATGGATTGTCTTTACGCAATGCGCATTAGCAAAACAGCATAACGCACATTAACCACTTGACCTCTGGAAGATTTAACCCCCACCCTTCATGACCAGGTCATTTTTTGCGATACAGCACTGCGTTACTTTTGCCAATTTGAGAATTGCGTGGTCATGTGACACTATACCTAAATAAAATGTATGTCCTTTTTTTTTTCCCCACAAATAGAGCTTTCTTTTGGTGGTATTTGATCACCACCTGCATTTTTATTTTTTTGCGCTATAAAAAAAAAGACTGACAATTTTTGACTTTTTTTTTTTTTTTAAACCTTTTGCTATAGAACATATCCAATAACAAATTTCTTCAGCAATTTAGGGCAATGTGTTCTGCTACATATTTTTGGTAAAAAAAAAAAAAAAATCCCAATAAGCGTATATTGGTTTGCGCAAAAGTTATAGCGTCTACAAACTAATGGGATATTTTTATCTATTTCGATTTTTTTTTTTTTTTTTTTTAACTAGTAACGGCGGCAATCAGAAACTTGTAGCGGGACTGCGATATTGTGGCAGATTTTCTGACTGACATTTTTAAGGGACCAGTGACACTAATACAGTGATCAGTACTAAAAATATGCACTGCCACTGTACTAATTACACTGGCTGGGAAGGGGTTAACATCAGGGGCGATCAAAGGGTTAACTGTGTGCCTAGCCAGTGTTTTTTTTCCTATACTGTGTGCGGTGCTTTTACTAGGGGAAAAGATGGAATTTATTCCCTGCTTTGCAGGAACTCCATCCCTTCCGTCCTGTCAGAACGGCTTATCTGCCTTGTTTACATAGGCAGATCGCCGTTCTGTCTCTCTACCTGATGATCGCCGGGTGCCGGAGGACAAATTGAGTACCCTTAAACTGCCAATCATCTTTTGCTGTGTGCAATCACAACAGTAGCGAGCCGGCGCACAAGCGTGCCCTCTCCCTGGAAGTGTCGGATCGCGTATATATACGCACAGGTGCCACCTTGTCGCAGGAAAACTGCTATAGGGCGGACTTAAAGCGGTTAACATACAACAAAGAAGTAAATGGGCCCTAAATCTAAACTTCAGGAAAACTGCTAACTCTAGGCAGGGCAGGATACCCGATTCTTCTCTTTATTTTTTTTTCTCTGCGGAAAAGCCATGCCATGCTCCTATCTCTCCAGCTTCAACTAACTTCATGTTAATGGCCATTGTTTTGGAATGGAATGACCACAAAGCTCATGTAGATGTGATGGTCTGCAAATTTTTGACCACATGGTGTACCATTTGAAATTAATCCAGGTCCTTCTTTTTTTTTCTTTCTTTTTTTTTTGCCTGCAGAGAAGTTGAAAGAACCTTCCCCACAGATCGTAAAGCCAGTCCAACACTCGTTACACCAGCCGCCGCCGGCGCCCCCTACGCACCACTCTGTCCCCAGCCTGATCTCCGCCCATGCTGCTTTTCCCCCACCCAACACGGCGGCGGCGGCCGCTCTCCTGGCTCAGAGGACGCAGGAGGAGGAGAAGTGGCTGGCTCGTCAAAGACGCCTGAGGCAAGAGAAGGAGGACCGCCAATACCAGGTGTCTGAATTTCGGCAGCAGGTGTTGGAGCAGCAGCTGGACATGAGCGGCCGTCCTATTAACCCATCGGAACCGGAGCTTAGGCCGGAAAACCTTAGGTTAGTTGTTGGTACTATCCAAAGCTCTGCGTATACCACCTGCACTATTAAAGTAGATCTAAACCCATGAACAAAAATGTAATATATTTCAGATTACCAATCATTAGATGTGATGGTTACATTTATTTATTTATTTTTTTTCCACCTGTGATCCTGCCAGTAACGCACATCTGTCCTAAAGTGATAACACTCACTTGTTGTACTGTATCTATGGAGTGCGCCCCTAGAACAGAAAGTGTTAGGATGACAAAAAAAAACTTCAATGATAAAATGTTGCAGAGACAGAATTCGGTGTACCTTCGGCCCCTTTCACACAGAGCGGAATCCGTCCAAGCGGATCTGCCTTCTTAGCAGGGGATCTCTCCGCTGATCCCCGCTGAGCAGGCGGATGACGGGTCCATGTCCACTCCGCTATGCAGAGCGGACACAAACACAGCCCCGCTGCTCTCTATGGGACAGTCAGGTGGAAAACAGACTGCATGTCTGTTTCCATCCAATAGTCATTCGATCCGCCGGACGGATGGTGAATGTATCCCTATCTGTCTGTTTAATTATTTCCTCATCTGGTTGAATGTTGGCCTATAGCAGTAGTCTCCAAACTGCTGTTCATGGGCCAGATGTGACCCTTTGCTTGCCATTATCCAGCCCTTGGGGCCCTATTCTTCCCACTGATAACCAACAGTGGGGCATAATTTCCTCCCATCAACACCAACAGTGGGACACTGTTCCTCCTACTGACACCAACAGTGGGACACTGTTCCTCCTACTGACACCAACAGTGGGACACTGTTCCTCCTACTGACACCAACAGTGGGACACTGTTCCTCCTACTGACACCAACAATGGGACACTGTTCCTCCTACTGACACCAACAATGGGGCAGAATTCCTCCTACTGACACCAATAATGGGGCATTATACCTCCTCCTGCTGACCCCAACAATGGGGCAACATTCCTCCTACTGACACCAACGAAGGGGCACTATTCCTCCTCCCACTGAAACCAAGGATAGGGCACTATTCCTCCTCCCACTGACCACCAAGCTTGAGCCATCATTTGCTCCCACTTATGCCGGGACATTTTCAACTCCCACTGGTCACAGTCTGGCCCCCCTGAAGTCCAAAGGACAGTAACCTGGCCCTATGTTTAGAATGTTTGTTTTAAAAGTTTTGGCCTCTAGTGTTGTCTATTTTCTTCATTGGTCGAATCTTTAACTCTTCTGGTCAAATATTCTTAAGGCTGTTCGCTCCTAGTATGGAATATTACAATCGCCCTGCGAAAGGCAACTGACATATCCCATCTATTACAAACATGGGTATTCATGACATTTGTGCAAATGTTAAGACATTCACAAAGCAAATTTTTCTTAAACGGATCCCTTGCCTGTTCCCACTTGGATCTTGATACACCTTTAATTTATTCCACTTGGGGTTCCCTTGCTGAAATCTGGGCCATTTCCCAAACCCTGGTTTAACCCACACAAGCTCTACCTTTTGTACTTACAAACTTAGGATGTCGGCTATAGTCAACCAGTTTGGTCAGTGCTCACACGCTTTTTTTTTTTTTTTTTTTCCTTCAGTTCATGTAGGGTTATAAGCAACCGCAATGAGGGCTGCGTCCGAGAGCCCCTACAACATTTTGGAGGCCCTCCACCGCTTATTTCTCCCAAACCGCAACAGCCAACGCCCACTTCATTATGGAACCCCGTGTCGCTGATGGAGACCACAACAGAGCCACGACGTACCCAAGAGCCCACCACTGTCCATACCCACGCCACCGCTATGTACGAACATAACAGACAAACTGTTGCCTCGATCAAAATAGAGCGACCATTTTCCTTTGAGAAGCAACAGGATGAGGAGGAGTTGGCACATAGGAGACGGGAAATGGAGAAGTACCAGCCCATTCGGGATTCCTCCACATTGGAGCACGCTGGCTATTCCCATGCCCCTTTCCTTGCCGAGCTTGAAAAGTCAACGCAGACTTTCCTAAACCAGCAGCGGAGTTCCCTCCAGCAAGCTGGACAGACTATGGAGATCACGCTGCACAAGCCAAGTACGGCGCTCAGAGCACCGCCACCCAGGACGCGAGAGCCCATGTATATCTACGATGAGTTTTTGCAGCAGCACCGCAAGCTGGTCAGTAAGCTGGACCTGGAGGAACGGAGGCGGAAAGAGGCCCGGGAGAAGGGTAAGACGCCTATGGGTTGCAGAGATTTACTAAACTTTGGGAGTTCTTTTTTTTTTTTTTTTTACGTCATAGGTTGGACTTGATGGACTTGTGTCTTTTTTCAACCTTCAAACTACTATGTAACGTTAAGAGAAAAAAAAGTAGAGGAAACCTCCATTTAAAAACATGTATGAGTGATTGCCTGCAGGCTATGGGCAGAGATGGTGCCTGTGCCTTTACCCCTCTTTAGACAACCCAAGATTTTGGGGGCATACCCTAAAAGATGCCTTTTTAAAGATGGTGCAGCCATAAGACCATAAAACAGAACAAAATATTACAGCGCACACGTGCAAAAAATGACATTTAACTCCTGCAAGGCTATTTAAAACACCTGAACATTTTTTTTTAAAAATGGGGATTTGGTCACACCATATTGCTATATGGTGCTTAAGCCCACTTTGTCAAAGTACCCCATGATTAGTGGGTCTTAAGCTATCCATAGAATAGGAGATCCTGCTTCTCTGAACCATGGGAGGAATGCACTCCTCCTATATGGGAGAACTAAAGGACGCCTCTTATAACATAGGTGGACACTAATGAGAGGCAATGATGAGGGAGTGTGTTGTGTGATGTTCAGGTGTTTTAAAAAGCCTTGCAGGAGTTAAATGTCATTTTTGCATGTGTGCGCTGTAATATTTTGTTATTTTACCCCTCTTTAGTCACATCCTGTTTTGGCTTCTGGCAGTGATGCACTGGAACAAAGTCAAGAGAGGATAGGGAGGCTCCAAACATGACACTTTATGATAAGAGGGGAAAAAAAAGTAACACTGCAATAAGCTGTTTCTGGGCCAGATTTTAATGCACCCTGTTGATTCAGTGTTAAGCTCTTAATTGGTTCATATAAAGTGGTTGTAAACCCTTACATATACCCGGTGAAGTGACTGGCCCCCAGATAATGCACAGAGATTAAACAAATCCTCCTACGCAAGTTGTACCTGTCTATCTGCAGTCTTCTCTCCTCTCTATTTAACAGCCACCTAAAGCACACATTTTGCACAGCATCTCTGAGCTCTAAAAGGCAGGGGGTGGGGATCTGATGTCACACACTGCACAGCATTGAACAGGAAGCTGAGTGTAATCTGAGAACTGAGTGGATGTTAGACGTACACCCTTCTGCAGTCTCATAGGGGAACATGCACTGCTAAGGCTGTAAATTACACTCTGGATGCTGGATTGGGAGGAAGATGGCCTTCCCCCGGGATTCTGAGATGTCACAATCACTTATTGTCACAAGTGATTCATGCAAATAGCAGAGGAGAAAAAAAAAAAAAAGAGCAGATCGGAACCACACTAGGTGCTTTGGCTTGGTCCAGTTTTCATTTCAGAGGTTTACAACAACTTTCAACCCCCACTCTGGGCTGCTGTTAATTTAGCCCATACTGTGGGGTTTCCCCTGCACTGTATGGGTTAGATCAGGGGTCTCAAACTGGCGGCCCTCCAGCTGTTGTGATACTACAAGTCCCATGAGGCATTGCAAGGCTGAAAGTTACAAGCACGATTCCCACAGCCAGAGGCATGATGGGACTAGTTTCGCAACAGCTGGAGGGCTGCCAGTTTAAGACCCCTGGGCTAGATGATGCTCAGTTGGCTAGTGGCGATGTAATAAGCACCTTATTCTTTGTTTCCTTCTGGCAGCTACCACTCTCCTACGCGGTCTAATGCCCCCAGGATATGGGCAGGTCTACACTGTTCTTGCGTGCAATGCAAACCTGCTAATTTGCATGGCTAAACATTAACCGCAATCCAGAGTGGGGCGTTAAATGGATTACTTCCAAACAGAACCAACAATATTTTTTTATTTCTACCTCAGATACAATGTACACTCTAATTAGCGTGCCTACTCATCTCTTAAAGACTTTGCGTTCCAGTAAACATGACTCATTCTTGAGTTTTAAGGATTCCTAACCTGTGTTCTCCTGTTTAGGTTATTACTACGACCTAGATGACTCGTACGATGAAAGCGATGAGGAGGAAGTCCGAGCGCACCTCCGGCGAGTGGCTGAGCAGCCCCCACTCAAGCTGGATACGTCCTCTGAGGTATGGGACGAGGCACCCCGGTTGGCATTGTGGAGCTGACCCTGTGCACCCAAAGTAATTGTGGAAATCCTTTTAGTGTGCAGAAGCTGCCAACCCAATATTTTAATTTCTTAACATTCCTATCCTCCATTATCTACACTACTGCCATCATTTTGGATGAAGGCTATGATATTAGATGAAAAAAACTTCCAGAGCTATTAATCCACTTTTTCAAGCAATATAATCTGGCAGGGATTCTAACCATTCTCTGTGCCATAAAAAATAAAAAGTTTTGGCTTTAGGTACGCTTTGAAGGAACCCTTTCCTGAGAGAGACATGGAGACTTCCATTGCTACTTCATGTTCTACAAAGGATAGTTTCTTGACAGGTTTACATGCTTGTGTACATATGTTGGAATGGTCCCTTCCACCGAAACTCGCCCCATTTTTTGGTTCCTGTTTTCTGGCTCCCGTTTTATGGTTCCCCTTTTCCTAATTTTGGGCTTGTGTCCTTTTAAAGGGGCCAGTTTTAGCCTTTGCCAGGAGTGCCAGAGTGACCTTGGGGTACTTGGTTATCCTTGGAACTCCATATGCATCCTTGAAAAAGTGGACGTTGTTCAAGAAACATGTTGCATGAAAACTATCAAATGCAGGATAATCTGCTGTTTTGATACATAACTGTACAAGGATATTTTTCTTTTTGACTTCTTGCAATAACAAAAATTTGAGAAACCTTTTTATTCCTGCTACTGATTAGTCTGTGCATATCATAAATATCCATATATTATCCTTTTTTATATTATGGGCGATGTCTAAGTCTACATAAACATTATGCATGGGCATAATGGGGATGATTTACTAAAGGCAAATATAGACTGTGCACTTTGCAAGTTCTGTTGCTCCAGAGTAAATGAGGTGAAGTCCTGCTGACTTCCAACATCCAATCACCTGCAAGCAAAAATGCTGTGTTTTTTTTTTTTTTTGTTTTTGTTTTTTCCTTGCATGTGATTTTCTGTATTCTTTGCAAAGTGAAGCTTTACCCCATTTACTAAGCTCTGTAGCAACTACACTTGCAAAGCGCAGTATATTTGCATTTAGTAAATTTACTTGTGCCAGATCATTGACTCAAATCTTATTAAACCCAGTTGGTTAGTGTTCTAGCCAGACAACTGGCATCTTTTAGATGGGGATTGGTGAAGGAAGCCCTCCTTGGGTGTCTCAGGAAAGATTTGCTTTCACCAAAAATGGTCTAGCTTGCCTACCTACTTCCTAAGGGTCCTTTCACACTGGGGCGGGGGTGTTGTCGGCAGGAAAGCGCCGCTATTGTAAGCGGCACTTTACCGTCGGTATTCAGTTTTACCCCCCTGCTAGCGGCCGAGAAAGGGTTAAAACCACCGCAAAGCGCCTCTGCAGAGGCGCTTTGCCGGCGGTATAGCCGCGCCGTCCCATTGATTTCAATGGGCAGGAGCGGTATACACACCGCTCCGAAGCTGCTGCTAGCAGGACTATTTTTCCCGTCCTGCCAGCGCATCGCTCCAGTGTGAAAGCCCTCGGGGCTTTCACACTGGAATTAAAGCAGCGGCACTTTCGGGTCGGTTTGCAGGCGCTATTATTAGCGCAATAGAGCCTGCAAACCGCCCCAGTGTGAAAGGACCCTTAATGTCTCCTCATTTTTCTGAACCCATGTTGATAACAGAGCTTTGTCTTGTACATTTTTTTTTTTTTTTTAATTTTTGTAACTACTTGGTTTCCCAATCCCTTTGTTGTTGTTTTTTGGTGACCCTTATGTTGAACACACAGTGACATCTGGGTGGAATGAAGTTGACGTGAACAAAGCTTTGTGATCGATCAGCCTATAATTTTTTTTTTTTTCTCAATTTTGTTTCAATGTGGCAGAAGTTGGAGTTCCTCCAGATATTTGGCCTCACAACCCAACAAGAAAAGGAGCGCCTCCTGCAGCAGAAGCGGAGGAAGCGAAGGCGGATGTTGCGAGAAAGGAGTCAGTCTCCTCCCACGATACAAATCAAGCGACAGACGCCGTCTCCGCATTCTCCCCTCTCCACCAGATTCAGCCCAGATGAGCTTAACAACAGCCCCAACCTGGAAGAGAAGAAGAAATTTCTCACGTTCTTCGACCTTTCACATGTCAGTGCAGAGAAGAGGAGAGGTGAGACGTTCCTCATAGTAACGTGTACACTACAGCAGCATTTTTCAACCAGGGTGCCTTGGCAAAATGGCTAAAAATTACCCAAAAATTGTATACAAGCCAATGGGTGGTTCAAGCCTACCTTTTAGTTACACAAAGACACAGGTTTTCATTGTGCACCATTACAGCGTTCTAGCCGCTAGCATCCTAACAACCAATGACATCAGTTGATAAGGAGGATTCTTGTTTGCCCCTCCCCTGTCCCTCTGTCAGCACACGGGTGATGGAGAAAAATTGAGGAAGATGAGAAACATCGGAATACTAGTCAGTACCAGTTTGCAAAAGTGTATTTGCTTTGGAAGAATAAATCGCCTCTAACGTTGGGTGTCCTATGTGTATGGATGTTGCTACATTATGTAAAACTATTAAAATAGTTTTTACATTTTAGAATGGGGTGGCTCAAGAGTGTCCATAATTTTAGAGGGTGGCTTGAGATTTTTCATAATTTTAATGGGTGACCTGACTGAAAAAAGGTTGAGAAATGCTGCTCTACAGGATATAAGAGCAGTGGTGGGCTACCAGTTAGATTATGGATGGATTTCATCAATGGATTCAGTCTTTCAAAGAGCTTCTGCACTCTGGAGGACTTGAGATTATCCCGTTTTAGGCCTTCTAGAATATAACTGTCCATCTCTACAGGATATAAAAGCCATGGTGGGTAACAATGTAGATTATGGCTCAATCTCATCTGTCGACCCTTAACCTTCCAAAGAGCTTCTACTCCTCATAATAGAATAGTTCATTTGTACAGAGTATAAGGGCAGTGGTGCCAACCAGTTAGAATATGCCTGGATCTTGCCTGTGGATCCTGAGCCCTCCAAAGAACAGAAGGTCTTTTTGGAGGGTACAAGGTCTACAGATGAGGCCCCCTAGAATAAACAATTTCATCTCTTCGGGATATAAGGGCACTGGTGGCCCAATATGTAGATTATGGCTCAATATTGCCTGTGGATGATGATCCCACCAAAGAGCTCAACACTTCTGCCTTGCAGCATTGGTGTCTGCGGTAGAGTTTTAAACTCAAACGCATATGAATTACACAGGTTCTGAGGCTAATTTAATGCAGATAAGGCTGGGTTCACACTGGTACAAGAGGACAGTCGTATCACTTTGAATCCGACTTTGCCCTGTGACTTGAAGTCCGACATGCGTCTGAGGTGCCAACCCTAGTCTGCGGATCGAGTCCCAGCTAGGGCATCATCTGCATGAAGTTTTGTATATGATCAGTGTGCTTGTCAGGGTTTCCTTTTGGGTACTGCAGTTTCCTTCCACACTTTAAAGACATGCAAATATGTTATTGGCTGCTCTCTAAATTGGCCCGTATGTGTCAGCGTGTCATTAGAACCTTGGCTTGTGAGCTGCTTGAGGGCAGTAACTGATGTGAATGTGTATGTAAAGTGCTGCTTAAGTTGCCGGGGCTCTATACAAATGCTAATAATAATGATTATTGTACCCTTTTGGTAAGATGTTGCTTTTAACACATTGTCTTCATTACCACAGACAAGGAAAAACTGGTGGAAATGCTTGAGGCAATTAAGCAGAAGAATGCAGCACCTGAGGCAGTAAAGAACCAACCGCCAGCCCAGACTCGGACCAGCCCGCCTCCCCCGCTTCCTCCACCTCCTCCCCCTTCAGGTGAGTCATGTAACCACCTTGCTACAAAGATGTATGGCCTGCCTAGTTTGATTGTGGTCTAGGAGTTAAATTTACTTGCCTGCAACCAGTAGGTGGAATACCTGCTAAATTTGCTCAAAGCCGCGAAGCATAACATAGCTGACCAAGCACGGGAAGGACATATTATTTTATTTTTTTCTCATAACAATTTACTTATAGAGGAACTCTACTGTATTCTTATTTTGCTGTAATATTTACCAAGAAGTAGCTATTCGTGCAACCCTTCCCTTTTTTTTATTTTTTTTTTTTTTTTTGCTGTGCTGTTTTTTTTTTTTTAGTTATTACAGATATGTGAAAATACTCCCTCTAGTGGCTGTTTGTGTACCCAGGCAGTGCAGGGAGCAGGATAAGCTGCTGAGGTTACAGGATATGCCACAGAGTCTGCTGTTGTCTTGGACAAGTCTGAGCAGAAGCTTAAGTTTGCATTAAGAGGAGGAATATTGAAGCATAATCACAATGTGGCACCACTAAGTAGGATCTAAGTTTCATTGACAACTTTAAAAAGATTAAAGCAGTCTTTCAAGGGACCATTCACACCTGTCTGTTTCCAGTGCATTGCATTAATGTATGCACAATAACACGCATTGCATTAAGGCAACTCATTGGAATGTGTGGGCTGCCAACATACAAGAATGGGAAAAGAATCTTGGACCTGTGGCATTTTTTTTTTTCCCTCATGCAGCAGACAACACATACTAGTGCACACCTTCACCCCGTGGTGGACTGCAACACACGTGCATTGGGTTAATGCATGTGGGTGTTATTGATGGTGAATTGCATTATTAATGCACTATAGCATGTTAACTGCATTAACCTGAATGGTGGCAATGCGCACATTTTTTGTGTGCACTCCCACTATGCACTGCACTGGAAGGGTACCAATGGGTCCTAAGAATGACCGTCTGGGGCTTGACTTTTTATATCATTTGCAAATGCTAATAAGTATTCTGCTTTGTGACTGTATGGAAATGTTTGACTTGCCCATATTTTAAGGTCTGAACAGAGACATGCTTGCTTACCTTTTTAGGCCCAGCCCCTGAGGACCAGCTACCTGCTCCGCCATCAACACATCCTGATCCACCAGCTCCAGTGGCCTCTACTTCTTCTTCTTGCACTGTTTCTGTCCCGGAAATTGTAAAGCCTCTGGAACCCCTTCGTCTAGAACCGCATAATGTAGATCATCGCAAACTCCTGGAATCCACTAGGGTCCCACCCCTGCAGCTTCCAGTCCTGGAACCCACCAGGGTCCCACCCCTGCAGCTACCAGTCCTGGAACCCACCAGGGTCCCGCCCCTGCAGCTTCCAGTCCTGGAACCCACCAGGGTCCCGCCCCTGCAGCTTCCAGTCCTGGAACCCACCAGGGTCCCGCCCCTGCAGCTTCCAGTCCTGGAACCCACCAGGGTCCCGCCCCTGCAGCTTCCAGTCCAACCCCCGGTGACCAACGCACCAAGCGCCGACAAAATCAGGCAGGTCGAGGCCCCGCCTGCTAAAAAGAGCTTGAGCATTCTGAACTTTGTGCGAGGACACACGCCCAAGGAAAACCCAGTGCAGCCTTCCCAAAGCATGAACGGGAGGAACAAGTCATGGGAACCCTTCCTGGCTGAGGAATTTGCACACCAGTTTCACGAATCTGTCTTACAGTCTACACAGAAGGCCCTGCAGAAGCACAAAGGTAGGACTTCATGGTAAAGGATTAAAGCTTTTGTGGGTCCCTAGCTCCATACAAACTGGTCCCCATTGAAGACAATACCTTTAAAGTAGAACTATGGGCACATTTTTTATTTATTTTTTTGGCTGGAGTAAGGGAGGGTTATAACCCCTGTCATATTTTTTTTTTTTTTTTTTCCATCATCTGTGTCCCATTGCTGAGATTTCCCCTCACTTTCTGTCCCATAGCCAAGCAGGAAGTGAGAGGAAATTCTTGAAAAATTAAGGGAAATCCTTGGGGACCCCAAGGTCACCAGAACTAGTGTCCCCATTGGAAGATTTCCCCTCTATATAACTTTTTTGGGGATGACCCAAAATTTGGGCTTTTCTTTTACCTTCACTTTCAACGATAACGGTAAACAAGACAAAGCGAGGGTGAATCTCCTTAACGGGAACACAGGCAGCAATAAAAACTGACATGGATTCTAAACCGCTGCTACAAAAAAAGTTGCCTTTTAGTTACACTTTAAGACACATTAATCTACATTTTTAACTTTGGAAGATATATATATATATATATATATATATATATATATATATATATATATATATATATATATATATATATATATATATATATATATATATATGTTTTAGCAGTTAAAGTGGACCTATCAGTACATTTACAAGTCTTCAGGAATAGGTTCCTAAAGTTCCACCTTTTTAGCATTTAAAAAGCTGTCTGTGATCTTCAGTCAGTCAGGATTTTGGCTAGGCTGAGATGATGTCATCAGTCTGCTGCAGGCAGGAGGAAGCATTTCCTCATTCTCCCCTCCCCCAGTCAGACTGCTACAGTGCAACTTTGTGGAAAGTCTGAAGGCAAGTTGCTGCAACAGGGGTTGATCTGTGTCAGACATTAGTGAACACGGCCAAGAACTGAATTAGCATCAAGATGTACATGATTATGGCATCTCAGATCAGGAAGTAGATGGTGATCCTGGGTCACCTCCTGGAGAGAAAAGTAGATTAGGACCTTGTCAGTGGAACATTGTGATCTCTGTGAGAAGCCAAAATATACTGGAAGGGTTACACTGACACAGTACAAAGCAAGCATAGACACCTATGTGAAGCTAGGTCAACTTTAATAACCTTTATTGATCTATTTTATATTCAGTAATTTTTTCAGACCTGAAAATAAGATATCAAACCCGGTACAGAGACCCTATGTATACATTTTGACACACGACCTGTGGTAGATCTTTGTTTTGGCTTGCCTTCTCTTGTGCTGAAAACAGTCATGTGACCTGTACCATTTGGCCCACAGGAGCATCCGGCTTGCACAGCGCCGAGCAAAACCACAAACCGGACGCCTCTGTTCACTATAACATTCCCGAGCTGCAGCACTCGAGCAGGGCCCCAGTGCAACAACAGAATGGACAGCCAGGACCTGGGCAGACGGGGGCAAGCCTGGGGCAACGGCAGCAAGACGTCACCTCGGGGGAGGAGACGTCGGAAGAAGAAGAGGAGGAGGAAGACGAGGAGGATGAGCCACCAAGACCTAAATGGCAGGGAATTGAGGCAATATTGGAAGCATATCAGGAACATTTAGAAGGTGGGTAAATTTCTTGGACATCCCATTCTCAAACTCAAAGCCATTGTAGAGTTGAATTCCCTTTGGCGTTAGAACAACCTCTATTCTTCTGGGAGGGGTTTTGGGGGATGTCTGTTGGAATGTGTGTCCATTTGTGAGGTCAGCTACTGATGTTAGGTGAGAAGACCTGGCACACAATTGATGGTCCAGTTCATCCCAAATGTGATCAGTAGGGCTGAGATCAGGGCCCTGTGGGACACTTGAGTTCCTCCACACCAAACTGGTCAAACCATGTCTTTATGGAGCTGGCTTTGTACATATGGGCATAGTCATGCTGGAACAGAAAAGGGTCCTCCCCAAACTTTTACACAAGGTTGGAAGAACACAGTGGTCTACAATGTCTTTTTGCATGATGTAGTTTTAACAGTCCCCCTCATTGGAGATACCTGAACCCATTATTTGGAAGGGGGGGGGGGGGTGTCACATCGTATTTCCCATATAGTGTAGATAAATGTAATCTTCATAATGTATATTGGTTGGGTTCTGATATTGTTCGGGAGTAGCCTAAGGATAGGCTGGTTGGGTTTTAGGACAATGAGTGAAGTCAGAATTTCTCAACCAAGGTTCCTCCAGAGGCTGCTGGGGGTTCCTTGACCAACGAGCAACTATTGCCTCTCAGAAAAGTTCTTCTTTCCAAAGGGCTTCTTTCCAGTGACCACAAGTGTACAGAGCTATTTTTTCCACTGACCATCACACTAATCTATCATGAGTAGATAGTGTTTTTTTATTTTTATTTTTTTTATTTAGCAGGGGTTCCCTCAAACTGGAAAGTTATTTCAAGGATTCCTCTGGGTTGAAAAGGTTGAGAATGGCTTGGTTAAGTTGTTGGATTCAGTTAAAAGCCTAACTCAAGCCAATTTGTGATTTAATGAGGGGAGAAGGAGTTATTAGGACATGGCACTTCCTGTCCCCGTTGACACCAGGGCAAAAAATAAGGGCAACAGTTGTCACCAGGACAGAAAGACACAGATGGTAATAAAAACAGACCTTTCTAACCCTTACCCCCACTCTACTAAAAATAGCCATCGGAGAGTTTTCCTAAGAAAGACCCTAACCCTTCTCTGTTCCATCCAAAACTAAGAAATATATTTGGCTGATGTTGGGCTGTAAGAGTTTAGGGTTGGTTTGAGTTGAATGATTAGGTTTGGTGGTTATTTGAAGTTTAATGTGATTCTGAAAGCAAAAATTTTGTGACTAATTTACCATGCTGTTTTCTTCAGCATAATTGCCGCTCACCGGCCTCTCATCACATGTTTAACACGTACACCTTTTTAAGAGACTAAAGCTGATTCCTTCATGTAAAATTGATTATTATTTTCTCCCATCTTGTTTGCAGATCAAAACATTGAACGCCATGTTCTGGAGACACAGTGCAAGCGGCTAGACACTCAGCACTATAACCTGAGTCTGACGGCAGAACAGTTGTCACATCGTATGGCGGTAAGTGATCATCACAGGATAGAAAGCCCATAGTGCTTTTATTTTACCATTTTCCAATGTAAGTAATGTAATAAGAGTGTAATACCAATTGAAATATTTTTAAAAAATTACATTTTGTTTTAAAATTTGTAGTATGCAGACTCCAGCAGCGCTACTGGTTATTTATTTTTCTCAAGGAATAGGTAAAGCACTTTATTTTTGACCCCCTACACTTAAAATAGAACTCCAGGTAAAATCTAACCTTAAAAATGCTCCCTCCTAACACCTATGCTGACTAACCTGTGTAAGAATGATTTATATACCATTTTCAGACTGCTCTGGTCATGAGATCCAGCTTCCCTGTATCAGTATGCCTGCAGGGGAGAGGAGGGAGAGCCAACAATGGATGTGCCATGGGAGCCTATGGATAACGTCACCGCTCCTGGATTTCCCAGCCCTTAAGCGCTCTCTACTCTCCCATGCAGCTGACACAGGGGATCACATAATTGGACCGGAGCAGCCTGTAGGCAAGTATAGGGATCTTTCTTATACAGGTTAGTCATAATAGGTCTTGGGAAGGAAGCATTTTAAGGATTACTTGCCTGGAATTGTATTTTTAAGCTCTGCAGTGCCCAGTGCTGGCACATAAAATGACTTGACCAATTGGGTGCCAATGATGATCTTCTAGTTCCATACAACAGAAATGTACAAAAAACAACAAATACAGAGCAGGACACCATGGCCTATAAAAAGTTCTATCAAAACAATCCTCTTATGAATGTGGTTAGTGAATAACTCCAACATGACCTCAAATTAAAGCAGTATGGTTCATATTATGACTTGCGAGAGAAAGAGATGTAAATGAGAGACCGATCTATTATTTTATTTAGTATTGCAGGATAGTCGTGGACCATATAAATTTACAAAGCAGTTTGTATACATAATATGTAACAATATGTACTATCGAGCCATCTATCCTAAAAGACCTGGTTCTCTAAAGAGTCTATTCATAACTAGAATGGGGGGTGCAAGTGTAGGGTCATTTAGCCAGTCGCACCAGATTTTCTCAAATTTGGGAGAACTACCTCTACAGTAAGCACCAGTAGCTATGGTGTGAAACATGTTAGCAAGTGATTCCATCTGTTGCTGTATGGATTTTAACCAATAAAGTAATTATTGTTGGAGTGTGGCCATCCGGAACAGATTTTTTCTATATACCTCTACAGCAGGGGTACCCAAGCATACTAAACAAAGGGCCAGTTTACCGTCCTTCAGACTTAAGGGGGTCCGGACTATGGCCATTGGGAGTAGAAAAGGTCCTGGTGTCAGTGGGAATAAATGATGCTCCATCTTTGGTGTCAGTGGGAGGAATTGTGCCCCATCATTTGTAAAACTGTGCACCAATGTTGGTGTCATTGGGAGGAATTCTGCTACTTCATTGGTGTCAGTGGGGAGAATTATGCCCCACTGTTGGTATCGGTGGTTGAAAATCATGTCCCAAGGGCCAGATGAACGCAAGCTAGGGGCCGCAGTTTGGAGATCACTGCTCTACGGGTATGGGTAAAGCTTTCTAGGTGTAGAATAGAGTTCACTTTATCTATCCAAAGACTTGTGGTAGGGGTTTGGGCAGATAGATAGCCAGTGTTGTGTGCTACATTTCCTGGGTAGGTGCAGAGTTCTTGCTACCACCAACCCAAGATGAGGGTCCTCAAAGAAGGTTCAAGAATGCCTAGATAGCCATCTTTGAATCAAGAGTACAGTGAAGTTGAAATGTAGCCAGTGCCAGACCAGTTATTTTTTTTTTTTTGTTTGCTTGTTTTTGCAATCTCCAGAACATCACCTGTAAATTAACCAGTTTAACACTTGGTGATGGTGCTGAAAGTTGGCCTGTGCAACCCATAAGCCAAGCACCACCCTCCACTCCACTGTAGCCCCTCCCACATAAGTATGCAAGGAGGTTCCGGAGTGCAGAATTGTATGATTGGATGACAGTGCGTAAAGAAATGCCCATTACTTGAAATATAGGGGAGCATGTGATCGTGTCCTTTACCTGTCATGTATGGCGAGTCTAGGAAGGAGTGCACTTCAAGTTCAATCGCCATAAACTTTATTGTTCTGGATGAACAAAGCAGAGTCCCCACTGATGCGTTTCACTCACAGGCAAAGCCTGGCTTTGTGAGTAAAAGTGCTAGTAGAGGAAATCCCAGGCGTGCACTCTGCTTGTTTGTCCTGAAAAATACAGTTGCCAGCGTGTGAATTTTCTGGAGTGCAGTCAGCATTCCCCATCCCCCCCCCTCCCTCCTTTGCAAGACTCATGGGGCATAGGAAGAGCCTCTTCCAGTATTTAGCAGCTGGGTTTTTAGGAGAGTGACCTGACCTAGGGCTTGGAGCAGCACCTTCTGCATTTTTTCCTTGGCTGTTGGGCCAGAGCTGTCACGTGGGGGGCATGGAGAGGATCCTCAGCCCTGTGTAAGCCTCTACCGAGATGACTTGGTGCATACGTGGTCAAGATTTTGCAAACTTGTGGTCATAATAGTGTACATGTGTGAAAAAATACATTCTGAGATGGTGTGCAGTTGAGGCATGTTTTTGTTGTAGTTTTTATTTTATTTTTTTTTGCTGTGCTAGTCTGAATAAAAGTAACTGTATTTTATATTTTTTTTATTCCCCCTCATCCCCTGTACAGGAGCTGATGAGCCAGAAACAGAGAGTCGCCTCCGAGAGGGACAGGCTACAAGCTGAACTCGAACACTTTAGGAAGTGCCTTGTTTTGCCCTCCTCGTTGTGGTCTAGGGGTTACTTTAAAGGCCACCCCAGGTGACACCGTCTCCCTTGCACTAGACCTGGACGTACAGTATAGAAATGATCTATTTTATTATCTTGATATTTAATATTTTTCACTGGGAGGACTGAAATGGGGGAAATAAAAGAAAAAAAAAAATCACCACACTTTTTGTTTGTTACTTCTGCATCACCATGGGACAAAAAATGTACAAAAAAAAAAAAGAAAAAAAAAAATCTATATATGAATGTGCCATGCATGACTCAAAGGATTCTGGGAGTTTGGCAAAGAAAAAAAAAAAAAACCTCACTTATGACAAAGCTGCGGGCAATCCCTTCACCCCTCAACTCCGCTGCCGGCACCCGCCTCATCCCACCCCAGGATTTCCCTATCCATAGACTGGCTGCATTTGACACTACAAGCGAGCTACCAAGCTTTCTGCTCCTGCGGACTGTAACCATTTGTGGGTGCCTTCCTTCCCCACCCCCAACTTATCATTACCATTGTGCTATTGTATGAGGCTGCCATGAGCAGGATTTATTTATCACTTGTTAATTGCTGACCAATTATGGTCCACCAAAATGTTTATTATATATATATTTTTCCTTGCCAGGAGATGGACTACTTTTTTTTTTTTTGTTTTACTCAAATGATACATTTAATGAAATTTTGAAGTTATGGACTTTTATCATACATAGAAAAAAAAAAGAAAAAATTATCCTTGCAAAGCTTTGCAGCAGGAATGCACTTACACCTGGATGTCCGATTGGGTTCAAGGTACCTTCTTACATTCTGGTCTGATGGATGGTTTGAGGGATCACTGCAAAGAAAGCTGCTACAAATCTCCCTCGTCCTCGCAAAAGTAACGCCATCGGGCAGCAAAAAGCGTAACGATTGGGTGCTTTCACCTCTCCCTATTTACTGTATATAATAAAATAAGGGTTTTTTGTATGTTTTTATTACGTTAATTATTGTTATAAAGGAAAGAAAAGCCTGCCATTCAATGCTTCATGGTTTTTTTTCTTTTATTTTTTTTTCTTTAAGCCAGGCGGGGTAAATAAAGAAAAAAGCCCCTTTTTAACTTGCTATATTGAGTGTTTGTGTGATCTGCTGCTGGTCAGGACTATATTCCATCAAGTTTGTTTTTTTTTTTTTTTTTTTTTTTGTTTTATGTTTTTTTTTTTTATTTGAGAGAGAAAATTAAAAGTTTAAAAAGATGAGTTTGCCTGTCGCTGAGTATTGTTGGGGCAGATAATTTTACTTTTTCTCCTTCATCTTATCTGGATTTGGGGGAGTCAGATTTTCACTAGAAAGCTCAAGGAGTGTACTTTTGCTAAACATGACCGCAAGGTGCGCAAAGCGGTTGTGGACATCCATCACTCACATACATACACTCCGATCAGCCATAAATTATGACCACTCACCATAACCTGTTGGGACATGGACTCCATTAGACCTCTGAAGGTATGCTGTGATATCTGGCACCAAGCCATCAGTAGTAGATCATTTTAATATAAAAAAAAAAAAAAAATTGCAGGGTGCCAAAATAACAAATACAGTAAAACCTTGGTTTGAGAGCGTTTTGCAACACAAGCAAAATGTTTTTTAATTTTAATTAAGTTTTGCCTTCATATAAGAGTAGCGTCATGTCACAACTGAGTATAAAAAAAAAAGGAGAGGAGCCTCTAAGGCAGGGATATGCAATTAGCGGACCTCCAGCTGTTGCAGAACTACAAGTCCCATGAGGCATAGCAAGACTCTGACAGCCACAAGCATGACACCCAGAAGCAGAGTAATGATGGGACTTGTAGTTTTGCAACAGCTGGAGGTCCGCTAATTGCATATCCCTGCTCTAAGTGTAGCAATATGGTTACATTTAATGAAGGTACAACATTTAGCAACATATTGCTACACTTAGAGGTGCCTCTCTTCTCTTTTATACCCTGTAAAAAAAAAAAAAAAAAAAAAAAAAAAAATGCTTGGATATACAAGTGCTTTGGATTACAAGAATGTTTCTGGAACAAATTATGCTTGCAAACCAAGGTTTTACTGTATACATACTCGCCTAGAAGGCTGCAGCATTGATCCAAGCTGCAGCTGCCTCCCACCAGCTCTACACCAAGTACTGAGCAGTCAAAGACTACGTTATTGCTCAGTTTTCATGTCCGCTGGGCTGTTGATGGGGTGGTAGCAGCTGGTCCATGCTCTCAGCTGAGCTTTTTGAGACTGAGCCAGCTGCCAGTCAGGTATTTGGGTGGTTCCTGACATTATTGGGCTGACTCTGTGACATCAGCAGACTTTAGCTAACCTGCCCTTCACGTCCAATACATCCCAAATGTGTTCTATCAGGTTGAGGTCAGGACTCTGTGCAGGCCGGTCAATTTCCTCCACCCCAAACTCTTTCATCCATGTCTTTTATGGACCTTGCTTTGTACACTGGTCCAAATCATTTGGTGGAGGGGAGATTATGGAGTGGGGTTGCTTTTCAGGGGTTGGGCTTGGTTCCAGTGAAGGGAACTCTTAAGGCGTCAGCATACCAAGACATTTTGGACAATTTTGTGGGAACAGTTTGGGGATGGCCCCTTCCTGTTCCAACATGACTGCGCACCAGTGCACAAAGCAAGGTCCATAAAGACATGGATGAGCGAGTTTGGGGTGGAGGAACTTGACTGGCCTGCACAGAGTCCTGACCTTAACCCGATAGCTCTAATTCATCCCAAAGGAATTTTATCGGGTTAAGGTCAGGACTCCGTGCAGGCCAGTCAAGTTCCTCCACCCTAAACACGCTCATCCATGTCTTTATGGAGCTTGCTTTGTACACTGGTGCGCAATCATGTTGGAACAGGAAGGGGCCATCCCCAAACTGTTCCCACAAAGTTTAGAGCACGAAATTGTCTTGGTATGCTGACGCCTACACACGATCACACCAAAGTCCGACGAATTTGTACGTGATAACATACGACCGGACTAGAATAAGGAAGTTGATAGCCAGTAGCTGCCCTAGTGTCGGTCTTCGTCCGTCGCACTAGCATAAAGACTAGTGGATTTTTTTGATCAGACTCGAATCCGTCGGAAAGATTTGAAACCTGTTCCAAAGCTAAAGTCTGTCGTAGCCCACACACGGTCAGATTCGCCCGGTCGAAAAGTCCACCCGTGTGTACACGGCATAACTCTCCACCAGGAGTCTGCACAGAGGTGTGGCATCCCCACCGATATCATTTGGGTTACAGTACTGGGAGTTTTACCTGTGGTGGAAAGGGAGAGGGCTAAAGAGATTGAAGGTGTATGTATTATTTTTAAAGAATGATTCTACCATTTGCAAAAAAAAAAAAAAATTTAAATGCACCCAACCGAATTAAAAAAAACAAACTGCCACCTATGCAGAATTAGTTTCATGTTCTACTCTAAGCGTCAACATGGTAGAAAGGTGGACTTGGCTTTTTGCTACACCAATAAAACTGATGATGTCCCTTATTGTACTCTGAGTGTTTACAGAATGTGGAATCCAATCTGCTGAAGTCCTCTCAATATGTAGAGTTATACTGGAGTGGTATTTTTTTTTTTTCCTCAGAAAAAGTCTTCTCTCTGAAACAGTCCCAGCTTGGATACATTAGAAGCAACATGGAGTAATAAATACCATCAGCCCCTGACTTTCAAACTCTGTGTACCTTAATGGAGGGGGTGCCCTTTAAATGAGACCATTAGTCAGTGAACTGATCTCATGCCAAACAATGCTAATTAACCTCTACGCTGAATAAAAGAGAGGGGGGGTTGCGTTTTTCCTTTTTATGCAAATGAAGGCCAGACACACCCTCATCCTACTCTGTGCGATTGGCTGCAGGCACAGAGCCGATTTGCATGGCTCAGAATAGCGGCAGAGGCACGTCCGCAATCAGCCCGCTGTTACAAATGGGCTATTAAGTAAAATTATAGTTGCGTGTGATCTCCATCCGGAGAGAGATCTGCATCGAATTTCATGAATAACTCATGAGGATACAAATCTTTTTTTTTTAACATATGAATAGGAGAGCTAGCTAAAAACCCTCTGCTGTGGCTCCTGCCGCAGGCAACGCGCTTTCCTCTGTCATCATGGAGGCTGAATAAGAACACCACCTCCACCACCACCACCACCAAAAAAAAAAAAATTACCTTTATCTTCAGCTGGAAAAAGGTGGCAATGTTAATATTAATTTTTGGTCTTTTTTCATATCCAGGTTTAGATCATATTTTACAAATAAACACAAGAGGGGCAGGTTGTTGAAAACGTGTGTAGAACTAAGCCAGACTCCTCCTGTATCTGTTAGGAGAGAGGGGGTGGGGTGAGGGGATTTGGCCCTCCTCTGGCCTTGCCCATAATCTGATCTCACCTGCTCTTAAATTTTGTGGGCACATGCAGAGCGGAGCTGGGGGGTTTTCTGAGACGGCTGTCTGGTACCACATTGGAAAGGTGTGACAAAGTCATGTTTTTAAGTTGCAGGTTCTGCCCTCATAGCATCCTAGCTCCCTGCTGAAGCACCTAGGCAGCTGCTTCTACTTCTTACTCCTTAGCCCAGCCTTGTACTGAAAGTTAAGTATTCTGGTAAGTGGCTGTCACTTACATAGTAGGTAAGGTAAAAAAAAAAAAAAAAAAAGACACAAGTCCAACCTATGTGTGTAATTATATGTCAGTATTACATTGTATATCCGTGTATGTTGCAGTCGTTCAGGTGCTTATCTAATAGCTTCATGAAACTATCAATGCCCTCCCACTGAGACCACCGCCTGTGGAAGGGAATTCCACATCCTTGCCACTCTTACAGTAAAGAACCCTCTACGTGGTTTAAGGGTAATCATCTTTTCTTCTAATTTTAATGAGTGGCCACGTGTCTTGTTAAACTCCCTTCCGCAAAAAAAAGTTTTATCCCTATTGTGGGGTCACCAGTATGGTGACTAACTGGTTAATTAAGGGAATGTAAAGGTTCAAGGTTGTTTTCCCTTATGCATGAAGGTAAAAAACCTTCTGCATGCAGCAGCCCGCCCTAAAGCTGGATATACAATTTTTGTTTAATTTCCTTTAGATTTAACTCAACAATATAGTGCAAGGGGCTGCCTGATTGCATACAATTTGAAACTTAGGTTTGACCTCGTATATAACTTGGGGGAAATCTGTACAAGAAAATTGTATAGTATGTAGCCAGCTCAAGACTTGCCATACACTGAGCAAATTACTTTCCTGCAACAGAAAGAAACGTGCTCAATTCCTCCATCAGTGTTGTTGTTGGAAGCCCTTCTGCCGGGCCATTGTCTTCTCCTGGCAGGGGAGGATGCGGAAAGCTATCCCCGTCAAGAGCAGACCGATTGCTAGCGGCTATAGCAGCCACTAGCGATAATCGCAGGTAAAACCTAGCATGCTGGCTGTACCAAGTTGATCGATCAACTTGGTACATTCATTCTGCCTATACACTGTTCAAATCTTAGCCGGAGCCTGCTAAACCAGTCAAGATTTGAACCATGTTTGACCTGTCTTACCGGAGGACCCATCTCAGTCCAGTGATGTGCACTCGCCTCTCCCTCCTCAGCCAGTAGCGGTAGCCATTTGCTTCCGCTACTGTAAATCACAGCCAATGGAGGAGAGAGCAGGGGCAGGGCCGAGTCACACTCTGTATGTGAAATCGACAGATGGAGCTGCGGCTCAGGAGCCCCTAGAGCAAGCTTCTTGCTCTGGGGGCACTAGGCAGGAGCGCCGGTGGGGAACGTGGAGAAGAGGATTGGGGCTGCGCTGTGCAAAACCACTGCACAGAGCAGGTAAGTTTACATTTTTTTTTTTTTTTTTTTTAAACTAAACTTTTAACCACTAGCCGACCAGCCGCTGTCATTCTACTGCAGCAGGTCAACTCTCCTACACAAATCGCCATAGCTGTACTTCGGCAGGTGCCGCCAGCAGCATGCGCGCTCGCTGCGGGAGTGTACGCGTGGGTCGGGCAGACTCAGTGTCCGCCTGCGCCCCACAATCGCCTCTTATAGAGGCAGAACCATGAAAACTGCCTTTGTAAACAAGGCGATGCCCCGTTCTGACATGGGACCAGTGATCTCTGTCATCGCCCTGGTAGCGCGCGCCCCCCTACAGTTAGAACATGCTGAGGGAAAACATTTAAGCCCTTGATCACCCCCTAGTGTTAACCTCTTCCCTACCAGTGAGATTTACACAGTAATCAGTGGCTATTTATAGCACTGATCGATGTATAAATGTATAGTGTCCGATCTGTCTGCCGCAATCCCGCTAAAAATCGCAGATCACCACCATTACTAGTAAAAAATAAATAATAATAAAAATGCCATAAACCTATCCATTTTGTAGATACTATAGCTTTTGTGCAAACCAATCAATATACGCCTATTGCGATTTTTTTTTACCAAAAATATGTAGAATACATATCGGCCTAAACTGACGAATAAATGTGTTTTTTATACTTTTTTTTTTTTTTTTTTGGATATGTATTACAGCAAAAAAAAAAAAAAACGTAGGAGGTGATCAAATACCACCAAAAGAAAGCTATCAATTTTGTTTGGGTACAGCATCGCACAACTGCGCAATTGTCAGTTAAAGCGACGCAGTGCAGTATCGCAAAAAATTGGCCTGGTCATTAAGGGAGCGAATCCTTACGTGGCTGAAGTTGTTAATGTCACTTTAAAAGACTATCACTAAAACTGTAGTCCAAAAGCATTCAGGTGGCCAGTACATATATGAATGGCTGTGATTTGAGCCATCACCGGACAGCGCAGAGCCCAGACATGTACAGAGCCAGAGTGCCTCTATATCTTGTGATTGCTGTGAACCAAAGCACTCTTCCCTTCCTCAGTGATCACTAAAGGATAAAACTTGAATGGACTGAGTGGAACAATGACCACGTATATCTTCATTAAGACCAGATTTGGACTCTCTCCCCCTCTATCCACTCCAACCCCCCAAACCTTTGGTGTGCCCTGATGAAGGGTGAATGGCCTGGCCAACCCTTTGGGTGTGTCCTGATGAAGGACGAATGGGCTGGTTACCCCACCAAAAGAGTGTTGGTTGTCTTTTTATATCACAAAAGAAAACCAAAAAGTGTTTCAGGGCCGCTGCTATCTCTTCATCGGGGCCATCCAAATGATTTAACTTGAATGGGCTTCTTGTGGAGCAAAGTTATTGCTGAGCACCATTCAAGTTTTATCCATTGGTGCCCACCATGTTGAAGGGAATGTGGTCAGTTACCACACTGATCAACATAAGGACCAAAAATTACTTGACAGTAAAAGGGATCCACTGAGTACATTTAAGTTTTCTCTTTTGGTGAGCCCTGATGAAGGGGGGGTGGCCTGGCCCCCAAAACATGTTTGCTGTCTTTTTATATGACCAAATAACATTATCTTGGAGACTCATCCTTTTTTGGCCTACAGCTCCTTCCGGTTTGTTCTGTAGTCCAGCAGATGACTTACATGACCCTTTACTGCAGCATATTACTAACCAGCAGCTGCCTTTTAACATTCCAGTCTTTCACAGAAGAGGCAAGAAGAGAACTGTAAATAGGCCTTTTATTAAACTTTTGTGAAAAAGACAAGGGAGTTTCATCTTCCTTTGAATCTCAGCACTAGGGACATCACTTGCCGACATCTCTCAGGCTCCGGTACACAGGACAGCTCTGGGTAAAGATATAAATCTGGGTCCTGAGGCTCCTCTTGGAATGAACGCATGTCGCGGGCACCGAAGTAATTGAGTTCCGCTGACTTCACGGATGCCTTATAGGCTTAATAATGCAGCATTGCCATGGTGCCTGTATCCAGATCCATTTACAAGGAACTCCTCCTAAACTGGCCTGCGGAGCTAATAATTTACTGTGATCGTTCTCACCTGGAGCTGCGACAGCAATAAAAATACAGAGTCGTTCAAGACGGCAAAAGAAGACGAAGGAGATCTTTTTGTGCTTGCAGTCTGTTGGCTCAGATGAACTTGCTCCCCACTAGCACGCAGCTAATTAAAGATGGGGCCCCCCCACCCTCGCCAATTTAATTGTGCTGACACGGTGGGCGAGTCAGTATTCCTGAGTCTGTCCATCCTCCGGGGTCTGCAGGCTGGTCCGTAGTTTGTACATGTGGTTTAGGGATTCGGTGAAAAACGTCGAGATTGTGTTAATCTCCATCAGCGTCAAATTGTCCAGCTGGCAAAGAAGAGAGAGAGAGAGAAGCGTCACAGTTGGGAGCGAACAAGCAGGTGGATCAGAGGAGGCCAAGCTGGCCGGGAAATTGCTGAGCCAAGTTGGACGCGGGGACAGAGGACAACAGTTGTAGCTACGAAATCAGTAATAAAAAGAACAGCTTCCGTTCTGCAAATGTGTGCAAAGACGCACTGGCTCTCGGCGTGGACATATTTCCACGCACATGGTATTTTCCAGTCCTCGGCTTTTCACAATGGCTCATACTGTTGAGTATGGCAAAGCTGAACTCCACGCAAGCAGCTAAATACACACATAAAATACATACGTGGGAGCAGTTTTTACCCGCTAAAGAAATGGTTATCTGGTTATCCAGTTCTGGGAGGAGACCTGACTTTTTTTTCTACTGCAATCCAGCAACAATTACAGGTCATGTCCCTCCCCAACATACATGTACAAATGACAACATCAGCCACCCAGTGACATTGACGCCATTATACACAAGACAACTGTAATGGAGATAAACATTTCATTATAAAGCCCATGATTGCTGGGAGCCCAGGGGTTCAAAACACAAGACATAGCAATATATACAGAAGACAAAGTCAATAGCAAAAAGGTAGACATGGAACGGGAATAAACTTGACAAAGGGGGTTATGCCCAATAATTATCCAGAGCTCCACTGATTGTTCAAAGTTTTGCTATTGCCTTTGTCTTATGCATTAACACTAGTGTTGGGCGAGCGGTTCGGGCCAAGCAAAAGTTCGACCTGAACATTGCCTGTTCACCCGTTTGGTAAATTCATACCAGACCCTTATCCGAGCATGCAGGAAAGAGGGGGGGGGGGGGCGGCGCGAGCGAGCACTCCCCCACCCTGAACCATACCAGGCCACATGCTCTCAACATAGGAGGGGGTCTTATTAGAATCTGGCCCCCAGATCCCGCCACCCCCTCTGTGTGAATGAGTATAGGTTACATGGCATCCCTACCCATTCACCAAAAGTGAATAAAGACAGTACAAGTACACTAATTAGCTGCAGGGCCAGGTCATCAAATAGGAGATTATTAAATCCGCAGCACATTGGAAAATAAAGAGAGTGTACGTTCGAATTCATCTCTATAGCAGAATTTCAGGACAATACAAGTTTAATTCTAGTTACAAATAAGTGGGGATTTCCTTCCGCTTCCTGTTGTGTCCCAAAGTCAGAAAGTGAGGGGAGATCTCCCCAGTAGGACACAAATGGCAAATGAAGAGTTTTAAAGTGTATGTTCTCCTTTTCACCACTCCCCAGACTGCACTGTACATACCTCTGTGGATGACGAGCTGTCAGTGCCCACGCAACCACTCCATGGATTCGAAGCCCCCATTCTTTCGCCCCTTCTTTCTGCAGGGCTTCCGGGATGGATCACTTCTATTCTCTGGGCTGGCCAATGAGAATCATTCTGATCCACCCTGGAAGTGCTGCACAGAGAAGAGGGAGAACAGTGGGGATCCCAATTTCCCAGACCCCTGTGATGGCTGCATGGAGACTGACAGTTCATCACCAAGGCAAGTACAGTGTTCTTTCCTTTTTTCTGAAAAAGGTGAATCCTTTAACTGCTCTAGTACTGCTTCGGATAGATTTTAAAGCTGAAATCCAGGTAGCTCTAAAAAAAAAAAAAAAAAAAAATTCCCCCTTGCAGTGGGCCACCCCTGCACTGCAAGGGTTAAATATCGTCTTTGGTCTAGAACACCAGTTCAATGCAATTTTACTTACCCTGACCCTCGCTGCCCCAGACTCCTTCACTTTGTGCGGCTGGTTTCCTCTTCTCTTCAACGCTCAGTTGATCGCACCGTGTCATCCATGTATGATGGAAAACCTGCTGTCCTGCATTGTAAGCAAGGATGCCAAGGGGCACTCTCACAACGTGGTGCATTGGAGGGAAGAGGGGAGCGCCTGCTGGGGCTTTTGGGGATTGGGGAAGTGGGGTCAAGGGATATGGTAAGTAAAATTGCCTTGTAACAGTTCCCTAGACAAGAATGCATATAACCCTTGCAGTGCTGTGGGAACCCCTATTGAAAGGGTAGTTTAGATCTCCCAGGAGTTCAGCTTTAAGATAAAATTCAGTCCAGTTAGGTAGAATTAAATTTTTTTTTTTTTTTTTTTAATTCGGAATATATACAGAGCACATATCCAGAAGCCTCAGATCTGCTTTAACCGTCTCACACCCAGCGGTATCACTGTCAAACACATTGGTACCTTAGCGTGAGCTTCTTGTTCCCGCACAAAGCTGTCTGCAGACAGTCGGAGTTTGGCGATTCGCGTGTCCCACGTGTCCTTAACAAGCGTCCTGATCTCATCAGCTTTTGGGATGTTGTCTGAGGCGCTGCAAACAAAAAATAGGATTTTTAAAACAGCTTACCTGTAAAATCCTTTTCTTTCGAAGGACATCACGGGACACAGAGCCACAGTAATTACTGATGGGTTATCTAGGTATCACTGGTGATTGGACACTGGCACACCCTATCAGGAAGTTCAACCCCCTATATAATCCCTCCCCCTTGCAGGGATACCTCAGTTTTGTAGCCAAGCAATATAGTGTATTAGAAGAGGGGCAGGACCTCTGTGTCCCGTGATGTCCTTCGAAAGAAAAGGATTTTACAGGCAAGCTGTTTTAAAAATCCTATTTTCTTTCTCGAACATCACGGGACACAGAGCCACAGTAATTACTGATGGGATGTCCCAGAGCAATGCTACCTGAGGGGGGGGAACCACGACCAAGTAGGGTGCAATCAGACCTGAGGACCCTGTACCGCTGCCTGCAGCACACTACGCCCAAAGGCGATATCCTCATGCCTTCTCACATCCACCTGATAGAATCTGGTGAATGTATGAACTGAAGACCAGGTTGCGGCCTTGCAGATTTGAGCCATAGAGGCCCGGTGATGCACTGCCCAAGAAGCACCAATAGCCCTTGTGGAATGTGCCCTGATCTGAAACGGAGGAATCTTCTGTTTCAAACCGTAAGCTTGAATGATCAACTGTCGAATCCATTTAGAAATGGTAGCTTTTGACGCTGCCTGTCCTCTATTGGGACCCTCTGGCAGCACAAACAAAACATCCGTCTTGCGGATCTGAGTAGTTGCCCCTAGATAGGCCTTAACTGCTCTTACTACATCCAACGAATGTAGAGATCTCTCTTCCGGAGAACAGGGATCTGGAAAAAAGGAAGGTAGAACAATGTCTTGGTTTAAATGAAAATCAGAAACCACCTTTGGTAAAAAAACTAGGATGAGGGTGTAGTACCACTCTATCCTTGTGTATAATCAAATAAGGCTCCTTACAGGAAAGAGCTGCTAATTCTGATACTCTTCTAGCAGAAGAGATGGCCACCAGAAAAATTAATTTCCTTGTCAACAAGACCAAAGGAATCTGACTTATTGGTTCAAAAGGCTGTTTCTGTAACACAGCCAGGACCAAATTCAAGTCCCAGGGGTTTAGGGGCGCTTTAACCGGAGGATTAAGACGCATCACCCCCTGCATAAAGTTTCGGACCAAAGAATGCGAAGCAAGTGGCCGCTGAAATACTGATAAAGCAGAAACCTGGCCCTTGATGGTACTCAAGGCCAGCTTCATCTCCAATCCCATCTGTAGAAAATCAAGGATTCTACCTATGACATATTTCCTGGGATGCCAACCTCTGGATTCACACCAGGTTATATAAGCCTTCCAGACTCTATGATAAATCATCCTGGAAGCTGGCTTCCTTGCATTAATCAAGGTAGATATGACAGGACCTGAGAGCCCACGACTCTTCAGAACGTGGGTCTCAATAGCCAAACCGTCAAATTTAGCATTTGTAAGGCAGGATGGAACACTGGACCCTGAGATAACAGGTCTGGGCGTACCGGTAGGGTCCACGGGGAACCCACCGTCATCCTTACTATTTCTGCATACCAAGTCCTTCTGGGCCAAGCGGGGGCCACCAGAAGTACCGACTTCCTTTCCTGCCTGATCCTGCGAAGGAGTCGTGGCAGTAGCAGAATAGGCGGGAATGCGTAAATCAGTGAGAACCGATGCCACGGAATCACCAACGCATCCGTTCCGCATGCAAGAGGATCTTTTGTCCTTGCCACAAATCTGTCTATCTTTTTGTTGAATCGGGATGCAAAGAGATCTACATCTGGAACCCCCCATCTTTGGCATATGGCCCAAAAGACGTCGGGATGCAGAGACCATTCCCCTGGAAGTAACTGCTGGCGACTTAGATAGTCCGCCTGCCAATTCTCTATTCCCGGGATGAAAACTGCCGATATGCATGGCACATGCATCTCTGCCCAGACTAAGATCTGGTTCACCTCTTTTTGAGCAGCTCGGCTCCGGGTGCCTCCCTGATGATTGACATAAGCCACTGCTGTGGTATTGTCGGACTGGATCCTGACCGGACAACCCTGTAGCCTGATAGTCCAGGCTTTTAGAGCTAGATGTATCGCCCAGATCTCCAGAATGTTGATGGGTAAGGTCCTCTTTGTCTTGGACCATACCCCTTGGACCGCAGCCTGTTCCAGAACTGCTCCCCAACCTGACAGACTGGCATCTGTTGTTACCACCGTTCAGGTAACCGGTAGAAAGGATTTCCCCTTCTGCAGGTTTTCGGGTATGAGCCACCAATTGAGGCTCTGACGCACCGCATGCGACAGGTGCATCGGAAAGTCTAATGCCTGAACCTTCTTGTTCCAGGTCGACAGAATACTGTGTTGCAGCATTCTTGAGTGAAACTGAGCATAGGGAACTGCTTCGAATGAAGACACCATCTTCCCTAGTAGCCTCATACAAAGGCGGACTGAGGGACCCTTCTTGGTCCTTACTGTCAGAATCAGCTCTCTCAAAAGCAGTGATCTTTGCCTGGGGTAGAAATATTTTCTCCTGGCTTGTATCTATAATCAGACCTAAATACTCCAGTCTTCTTACTGGTTTTAGGAAAGACTTTTCTAAGTTGAGGGTCCAACCCAGGTGTTCTAGATACCTGACCGTGGTCCTCAAGTTTCCATTCAAAGAGGCTACCGACCGGTCTATCAAGAGCAGGTCGTCTAGGTATGCTATGACAGCTATACCCTGAGCTCTTAATCTGGCCAGAGGAGGAGCCAAGATCTTTGTGAACACTCGAGGTGCAGTGGCTATCCCAAAAGGCAGAGCCACAAACTGGAAATGGCGCCCTCCTACCTCGAAGCGCAGAAACTTCTGATGAGCAGGAAAAATGGGCACATGCAGATATGCATCTCTGATGTCTATTGATGCCAGAAATTCTCCTCCCTGCAGGGTGGGAACTACTGTTCGAATTGATTCCATGCGGAAGGATTGAATCCTTATGAATCGGTTCAGATCCCTTAAGTCCAAAATGGGCCTGACATCCCCATTTGGCTTTTGGACCGTAAAAAGGTTGGAATAGAAGCCCAATCCCTGGTCCTTTGCGGGAACTATCATAATGACCTCCTGCGACAAAAGTCGCTCTAACGCTAGAAGGAGCGACTGCTTCGTCTCTGTGAACATTTGATCTGAGGAACCGAGGAGAAGGGAATTTCTGAAACTCCAGCTTGTACCCTAAGGTTACCGTGGAGACTACCCATCTGTCCTGGAAGTCCTCGTGCCAGAGCTCTGAGAACTGTCGCAGTCTTCCCCCCACTCGAGTGAGCGGGGGCGCCCCCTCATGCAGAGGTCTTAGTGTTTTGCCTAGTAGGCTTCTTTCCCCAGGACTTCTTTTGTCCCTGGGGTTGACTCTTGTCTCTGGACCCCGATGGAGGCGGCCGTCAAGACTGCCTGGAGGCTGAAGCCCCCGGCACTGGGGAAAGAGTCCGTTTGAAAGAGGGACGCTTACTCTTCTTGACAGGTAAGAGAGTGCTTTTCCCACAAGAGATTCTCTTGATATAGTTATCCAAGTCCTCTCCAAACAACCTTGTACCACGAAATGGAAACCCAGCCAGTAGCTTCTTACATGGTGCTTCGGCTGACCAATTTTTCAACCATAGGATTCTACGTATATGCACCAACCCCAGTGAAAGACGGGAGGTTTGCACGATAGAATCTCTAATGGCGTCAACCACAAAGCATAAGGCCGCTGGAAGGTTAGCAAACCCCTGGGCCTGCTGTTCAGGTAATACTTTGATGACCTGCTTAACATGGTCTCTTAAGTATTGACAGACTCCAATCGCTGCTACTGCAGGTTGGGCCACTGATCCTGCTAAGGAGAAAACATCCTTCAATAGGGATTCCATCCTTTTATCTACAGGATCCCTGAGCATTGTCTACAGGACAAGTCAGGCTATTATTTACGGAGGAAATGGCGGCATCAATAGCCAGTATACCCCACATTTTAATAAACTTTTCTTCCATCGGATAAAGTGTTGAAAACTTTCTCGGCGGAAAAAAACGTTTGTCTGGGTGATCCCACTCAGAATAAATAAGCTTTTCAAGTAAAGTATGAACAGGAAAAGCATGTGCTGCTTGGAAAGGTTTCAGTGACCCCAAAGCAGAAGAGGATTCTTTAGCAGTTTCAGGTATGGGCAACTTAAATGTGGAGCGGACCAATCCAGTGAGGATCTGCACTAAGACTTTCTCCTCTTGGGAAGTCGCAGAGGGTCCCTCTCCACCTGAATCCTCCGAAGAGGAATCATCCATCCCATCCCGATCCTCTGAAAGGGATTCATCTCCTTTATCCCAGAGCTCCTCTGTCTGAGGGTCTTGGGGAACAGAGGAAAGCCTAGTGCGTTTTCTTCCACTGAGTGAAGACGTAATCACAGCCATTAATCTTTCCTCTAGACCATTAATGGTTGAGGAAAAAACCTCTTGTGTAATATATACAAGGGCTGAAGTGCCAGAAGCAGGTGTAGCCCCTGACCCCGATGGCTCTCCCTGGCTAGCCGTCCCTGGCCCATCTTTAGGGGGGGGGGATGCTGCCGACAGGGGGCCCTCAGAACCTGAACGAGATCCCCTAGTGTCTCTGGTTCCTGGGGTGCTTGAACCTCTTCTACCCATAGTGCAAAGCAACAAGGTGTAAGGTATACAAATGAACACTGCCCGCTGAGCGATGTAGTCTGGCTAAAAGCCTTGCTACCCAATGCTCAGTCTGGTGTTACTTCAGTAAATGCTGCCTAGGAGAATGCCTGTGTCCCACCTTACATGCGACCGTCAGCTCTGTGTCTCTCAGAAGGCTGAGTGCACCTGTACAGAGTGCCTTTAATAGCCTGCAGCTGGCCTGAGTGGGAGTCTAAACACTCTGTGCTGACATCCCGCCCCCTCCTCTACCGCCCCCCCCTTGAGTTTTGAAAAAAACGAGCGCTTCCCGCACTGCCGACTCTCCTGTCATGCTTCTGGAGAAAAGGCTGGGGATGGGGGGGGGGGGGGGGGGGACTGGTAACAAGATCTGCCTGAACGGCTATCTTCAGAGATGGTGGCCATTAGGCCTCAGAGCCCGGGTGGTATAACCACTTTCTAGACCCCTGTAGCCCCTCTCTAGCCTGGGGGGAACATTCAAACATGAGAAATCCCCCTTTCCACCTTACCTGCTTGCAGCCTGCTTTGAGATGCTGGGACATAATCAGCACTGAACACCTGAGACAGTCAGTCAGCATGTGTAGGTTTGTGCTCTTGGCAGCCCCCGGTGGTCACAATAGGCATAGCATGCATTTACCTTAAAGGAGAAAAGCCACTAGAACTCAAAAATTCTGTGGAATCTCCTCTTACCTTATCCAGCCGCAGGGTGCTGTTTACACAGACCCAATCTTCACCTCTCACGGTGGGCTCCGTTTGAAAAAACCGTCAGAGACTGGGGCCCCCATCAGTAGGGGGATCCAACAGTTCTGGGACCGTAAAGCACCTCGCCAGAAATTAGGAAGTTTAAAGCCATTTTCTGATCTGCGGGGTCCAGCTCTCTAAAAAGAGAAGCATTACGGGTAAAACCTCGTTTCTTCGGACACGAGGCCCGGGTACCATTCAATTCGGCCATGAAAAGACACTTTGAATGGATCCGGTTCGCCTAGCTTGCCCCAGTATAGGATCTTAGGATATTCCCTTTGGAGCTCAGCACAGGACATCTTTACACGTCCATCACCTAAGACACTGGCGTAAAAACTGAGGTATCCCTGCAAGGGGGAGGGATTATATAGGGGGTTGAACTTCCTGATAGGGTGTGCCAGTGTCCAATCACCAGTGATACCTATATAACCCATCAGTAATTACTGTGGCTCTGTGTCCCGTGATGTTCGAGAAAGAAACAGTGTTAAAAAGCTTAAAGAAAAAAAAAAAAAAAAAAAAAAAAACCCACACTCTCCAGGGTATTTTCAGACAGTACACTTGTTTTAATTGATGTTCACCCAAAAATAAATTCAGTGAAAGCCTGTCAATTTTTTTCACATGTTCAGAGGCTTTTCATGTACAAGTCAGTAGGCAACAACTCACTGCTGAGTTGCAGACAGAACAGTCACCACCCCACTGAACTGCTGTAATAAAACGAATGGCATATAAATTATAGGTAGAGCCAACTAAAAAGGCTTATATTAGGTGACATCCCGGTCTATAGATTTCTATTGAGCTAATAAAGTGCAATAAGCCCTGGTTAACACTAGTGCGACTTTAAAACTGCACTACTTCAGTGCGATTTCAAAGCCGCAGATCAGTGTAATTTGTACCTCCGATTTCTTTATGGCTTGTGACTTCGTTTAACAGAAATTTATGCAAGTTGCAATGAAATTGGTAAAAAAAAAAAAAGTAGTGCAGGAACCTTTTTCAAAGTTTCATTGCCAGCAACGGGGTGCGACTTGTGATTCGATTTGGAACTGTCAAATTGCATGACAAATCGCACCAGTGTGAACGAGGGCTGAAGCATATGTAAATTATATATTACCAGGTCTCAAAATTTTCGACTCGCCTGCTCACATTTGGCGAGTGGAAATTAGATTAGGGGGAGTGTGGGGCTGCTTCGGAAGGAGGGGCGGGTTAGGCGGGGTTGAGAGGGAGCCAGCGATCGGCCAGGAAACTGTGGAAGAGAGGGAAGAGGAGAGCTGGCCGGATCACACAGAGCGAGGATCCTCCGCTGTTACACATCTTGGATTTGAAATGCCCAGCTGGCCGACGTCAAAGTCCTGCCTTCTGGACTGGCTCCTATGATAGACAGCACACTAGTCCAATGCCAGGAAATTGGACCAGTGTGCTGTCTATCATAGGTGTCAGAGCAGGAGATTCCCGCTCTGTGTGATCCGGCGGCTTTCATTCCGGTGATCCCCAAGCACTAGTGAGGCTGCACTGAGGTTTGAAATTTTGAGCCCCGTTATTATATATTGCCTAAAAATTAAAAAATAAAACCTTTCAATTCTTATTACATACCATGAAAGTATTCATACCCCTTGAAATGTTACAAACAAAAACAAATATTTTATGTGATAGACAAACACAAAGTGGCACATAATTGTGACGTGGAAGGAAAATGATAAATGGTTTCCAAAATGTTTACAAATAAATATGAAAAGTGTGGGGGGTACATTTGTATTCAGCCCCTCGGAGTCAATACTTTGTAGAATCGCCTTTCACTGCAATTACAGCTGCAAGTCTTTTTGGGGATGTCTCTACCAGCTTTGTACATCTAGAGGGACATTTTTGCCCATTCTTCTTTGCAAAATATCTCAAGCTCCCTCAGATTGGATGGAGAGCATCTGTGAACAGCAATTTTCAAGTCTTGCCACAGATTCTCAATTGGATTTAGGTCTGGAGTTTGGCTGGGCCATTCTAACACATGAATATGCTTTGATCTAAACCATTATATTGTAGTTCTGGCTATACGTTTAGGGCCATTGTCCTGCTGGAAGGTCAACCTCCGCCCCAGTCTCAAGACTTTTTCAGGCTAACAGGTTTTCTTCTAAGATTGCCCTGCTATTTGGCTTCATCCATCTTCCCGTCAACTCTGACCAGTTTCCCTGTTCCTGTTGAACAAAAGCATCCCCACAACACGATGCCACCAACATGTTTCACGGTAGGGATGGGGTGTTCAGGGTGATGTGCAGCGTTAGTTTTCCGCCACACATAGCATTCTGCTTTTATGCCAAAAAGTCAAATTTCGGTCTCATCTGACCAGAGCACCTTCTTCCACGTTTGCCGTGTCCCCCACATGGCTTCTTGCAAACAGGATTTCTTATGGCTTTCTTTCAACAATGGCTTTCTTCTTGTCACTCTTCTATAAAGGCCAGATTTGTGGAGTGCACGACTAATGCCCCGTACACACGATCGGAAATTCTGCCAACAAAACTCCATTGAGAGCTTTTGGTTGGAAAATGCGACCGTGTGTATGCTCCTTCAGACTTTTGCTGGCGGAATTCCAGCCAGCAAAAGATTGAGAGCAGGTTCTCCATTTTTCGGTCGGAAAAGAGTTCCTACTTGAAAATGCGTCTGTCTGTATGCAATTCTGAAAAAAAAAACACACATGCTCAGAAACAATTCGACGCATGCTCGGAAGCATTGAACTTCATTTTCTCGGCTCGTCGTAGTGTTGTACGTCACTGCGTTCTTGACAGGCGAAAGTTCAAAGAACTTTTGCGTGACTGTGTGTATGCAAGCCAAGCTTGAGCGGAATCCCGTCAGAAAAGCCATCATATCTTTTTCCGACCAAAATCCCAATCGTGTGTACGCGGCATAATAGTTGTCCTGTGGACAGATTCTCCCACCTGAGCTGTGGATCTCGGCAGCTCCTCCAGAGTTACCATGGGCCTCTTGGCAGCTTCTCTGATGAATGCTCTCCTTGCCCGGCCGGTCAGTTTAGGTGGACGGCCATGTCTTGGTAGGTTTGCAGTTGTGCCATACTCTTTCCATTTTCAGATGATGGATTGAACAGAGCTCCGTGAGATGTTCAAAGCTTGGGATATTTTTTTTTTTTTTTTTTATAACCTAACCCTGCTTTACACTTCTCCACAACTTTATCCCTGACCTGTCTGGTGTGTTCCTTGGTCTTCATGATGCTGTTTGTTCACTAAGGTTCTCTAACAAACCTCTGAGGGCCTCACAGAACATCTGTATTGATACTGGAGGAGGTTGAAAACCATTTATCATTTTCCTTCCACTTCACAATTATGTGCCACTTTGTGTTGGTCTATCACATAAAACCCCAACACAATTACAGTTGTAACATAACAAAATGAGAAAAGTTTCAAGGGGGTTTTCAAGGGCTATGAATACTTTTTCGAGGCACTGTACCTTATAGTAGATTCAGTGAAGTCATCACTGGGTCTCTGTGCTTATTTATGCAATGCAGGCAGATCTGGGCTGGTGAGAGGAGCTGGCAGGGGGCTGTACATAGTTTCCTGAATACATCACAGCACCCTGCCTCAGTACTCCTCTCAAGAGTCCTCAGCCCTAATAATGCAAGCAGCGGGATGGCTCTTAGAGGAAGTTATGCAATTATCAAATCACCTGGGAAGGTTGTCAGTCTGGAGAAGTGGGCATTCTTGGACAGGCTGTATTTGGATACTGACACCCCCACGTGTGATGCTGAGCCTCCACTATTGAAAGAACTGAAAGCCAATGAATGAAAGGGGTGGAGCAGGGATAGTCAGATTGTGGAGGAAAGGGCTACATGATGCTGAACGCCCTCCAGCCAGGAAATGAGGCGGGCTCTGTGTGACTTCCTGCAGCTTCTAATGCACATTATGAGAAGCTCACAGTGTGCAGTGAAATCAGAGTAAGCCCATTTCGGTCCAGGTGAGGAGCCGGTACAACTGTGCAAGACTGAGGATCATGGTTTAGCCAGGACAAAATATTGGGAGGTTTGACCACATAGAGCTTTTGGCAGACAGGCTGTGCAGGAGATATGCAATGGGAAAGCGGTGGCTTTTTAAAACCAGAACAGAGCTTTGCAGTGTGCTGGGGATGATGAAAAGCATTGGAGATTTTTTTTTTTTTTAAAGTACAGAGAGGTGAACTAACGCTTTAAGTCGATGCAAGGTGGCTGCTTAACTTCTATTATCCCAACCGAGAGTCTTTTAACATCCCACTGAGATAAATGTACAATTATACATACAATATCACCTTCAAGGTATTATGACTTACTGGTTCAGCAGTAATTTAGTGAGCTCCATGTAATGCAGGTTCGGCATGGGGGTGAAGGTCTCCTCTCGACGTTCGTTGTCCCGGATCTGCTCCAGCTTTTCTGAAAATGGATACATTTATGAACAAATGGCTGATGGATGTTGTGCAAACCCCCATGGTTTCAATTCATTTCCTTTGAGCCCTGATGAAGAGGGCAGAGCCTGTGAAAACGTGTTGGTTTTGTAAACAATTTATCTTTGGATTAAACTTGTATCTGTACTGTAATATCATAATTAAGGAAATAAAAAACATCGAATCGCTACGACTGCTGTCCACTTCAGTTGGGGATCGGTGTACTTGGGCTGCTGTCAGTCTCTTACCTGTGAAAAGGACAAAAATATCACTTACCCACATCCATCCACTCCGGGGGGACGATGCGACATTTCTGCCTCTGCTTCAGATTGATAGCCATCCAGAGCGGGACCTGGACAGGCAGACCGGGATTGAATGGGCCCAAATCGCCCTGGGAAGGGAAAACCGGCAGCGTTAATGGAAATCCAAAGTTTACCGATTGTAAAAGAAAAAATGTTCAATATAGTCTGCAGCATATACCTGTGTGAGGGCCGTGTTTACCTGCGTGGGAATGCACAGGTGTTCCGTGCATCTCATCCCATTATTCATGTCAGCTGGGGACACATCAGCTGCTGCTCCAAATTTGACAGCTGTGCGCCCCCAAACGCACGCTGCCTGCTTTCAGGGCCGCGCACCCACACGTCTGTCACATTGGAATGTACCATGGCGCTGTACATCTTGTCTAGTCTCCCATTATACTATTGATCGGGGGTTATTATCTAGTTGCCGCCCACCACCAGCACATTTACTGCCAGGCTGCATGTAAAACATGTCATCCAGCTAAGGGCACAGAGAGCACTGCTCCCGTGATCGCTGTGTCCACCAATTGCAGCTTGTGCAGCAGGCAGGGGATCAGGCAATCACTAGGTAGAGCTGGGCCATTTTCTCCAAAAAAAAAAAACCCCCACTTGATTCAGGATTAGAATTTTTTTTTTTTTTTGATGGACACCGCGCCAGTCCTGAGGAGCTGCGGGCAGGAGTTTTAAGGCGAGGCCGCGGCTTCAGCCTAGTCCGCAGCGTCCGGCCTCAGGGACTAGGCCGAAGCCGCGGCCTCACCCAAAAACTCCTGCCCGCAGCTCCTCAGGACTGGCGCTGTGTCAGCGCCGGTCCTGGTTAAAAAAAAAAAAAAAAAATCAATTTGCTGAAAATTTGACTCGATTTGACCTCTCAACTCGATTCAAATAGATTTTTTTCCCCCAGCCCTATCACTAGGTCAACATACTGTAGCTGTTATAAATGAAATTTAATTCATGACAGCTCAAAACATTGCTTTTGCATAATGTGAAAGATGAAGTTACGCCGAGTAAATAGATACCCAACATGTCACCTTTCAAAATTGCACGCGCTTGTGGAATGGCGCCAAACTTCGCTACTCAAAAATCCCCATAGGCGACGCTTTAAAATTTTTTTACTGGTTACATCTTTTGAGTTACAGAGGAGGTCTAGGGCCAAAATTATTGCTCTCGCTCTACCGATCGCAGCGATACCTCACATGTGTGGTTTGAACACCGTTTTCATATGTGGGCGGGACTTACGCATGCATTCGCTTCTGCATGCAAGCACACAGGGACGTTTTTTTTTTTATTGTTCATTTTACTTTATTTTAGTTTGATGCTTTTTTCCAAAAGAAAAATTTTTTGACCACTTTTATTCCTATTACAAGGAATGTAAACATCCCTTGTAATAGGAATATGGCATGACAGGACCTCTTTGCAGTGAGATATGGGGTCAATAAGACCCCACATCTCACCTCTAGGCTGGCAAGCCTGAAATAAAAAAAAAAATAAAAAAAATAAAAAAAAGATCCTGGCTTTGATCGTAGCGGTGAGTCGGTAGAAGCACCGGAGAGCGGCAGGGGGGGGGGGGGGGGACATCCCCTCTCGCCTCCCGTAAGAATGATCAAGCAGTGGAACAGCCGATATGATCATTCTTATGGTGTAGGGAATAGCCGACTGAAAAAGCTGATACCTGAATGATGCCTGTAGCTGCACCCATCATTCAGATATCCCCGCACAAAGTCAAGGACGTTGTATGACGGCCGGCGGGCGGGAAGTGGTTAAAACGTTTTTTGTTTTTTTTTTAACACAAAGTTGTCGATTTATACAATATTTCTAACACATAGCATGTACATACCAAAAATGACACCCCAAAATACATTCTCCTACTTCTCCCGAGTACGGCGATACCACATGTGTGAGACTTCCACGGCCGAGTACGGCGGGGCATTGCAGAGTATTGCACGGCATTGCAGAGTAATGCACGGCATTGCAGAGTAATGCACGGCATTGCAGAGTAATGCACGGCATTGCAGAGTAATGCACGGCATTGCAGAGTAATGCACGGCATTGCAGAGTAATGCACGGCATTGCAGAGTAATGCACGGCATTGCAGAGTAATGCACGGCATTGCAGAGTAATGCACGGCATTGCAGAGTAATGCACGGCATTGCAGAGTAATGCACGGCATTGCAGAGTATTGCACGGCATTGCAGAGTATTGCACGGCATTGCAGAGTATTGCACGGCATTGCAGAGTAGTGAGGGATGGCTGAGCATGGATGGCTGGCTGGATGTCACTGTGCAGCGCTGTGGGCACTACACATCCAGCCCACAGCGCTGCAGCCATCCATCCCCCTCTCCATTCACAGTGTACCGATCGGTACACAGGAGGAGAGGAACCGGCGTCATCAGATGACGCCGGTTTGTTTACATGTGATCGCTCCGTCATTTGACGGAGCGATCACATGGTAAATGGCCGCGATCAGTGGCCATTTACCGGGATCCGTGATGCGCCGGGTCATACGACGTCCTCCCAGAGTTAGGCAACCACCCTGCAGCCATCATTCGGCTATGGGCCGGTTGTTAATTTTCTATAAAAAAAAAAAAAAAATAATATATACAGATTTTAACTTGTAAGCAACAAGTGTCAGAAATATCCTTTAGAGCCCTTGCACACTGGGGCGGTTTGCAGGCGCTATTGCGCTGATAATAGCGCCTGCAAACCGCCCCGAAAGTGCCGCTGCTTGTATTCCAGTGTGAAAGCCCCGAGGGCTTGCACACTGAGCGATGCGCTGGCAGGACGGTAAAAAAAGTCCTGCCAGCAGCATCTTCGGAGCGGTGAAGGAGCAGTGTGTATACCGCTCCTTCACCGCTCCTGACCATTGAAATCAATGGGACGGCGCGGCTATACCGCCGGCAAAGCGCCTCTGCAGAGGCGCTTTGCGGTGGTATTTAACCCTTTCTCGGCCGCTAGCGGGGGGTAAAACCGCCCCGCTAGCGGCCGCATACCGACGGTAAAACGCCGCTAATAGCAGCGTTTTACCGCCGACGCCGCCCCCCGCCCCAGTGTGCAAGGGCTCTTAGGCATGAAAGAGATATATTGGGGGGGGGGGGGGGGTAGAACAGGCACAGACTATTCTATATAGATGTTACAGGCATCTATAGCACCCGCATAGTCCATAGCGCTGTTCGAAGTGAGGAACTACAGGCCCCCCATTATAATATCATTGCTCCTGGTTACCGCTGGCTCCCATGGCACCAACATACACCATAGCGTTGTACAATTAGAGGACATACAGGTCTATGTGAGCTCCTAGTATATCATCGCTCCCTGTCGCCTTTCATAGCGCCGACACTCTCCATAGCGCAGTACAAAGCGAGACCCTACAGGAGGTGATGAGATCATCAGAATATCATTGCTTCTGGTGATTACTGACCTCTATAGCACCTGTATAGACCACGGCGCTGTACAAAGGGGGAGGGTCACACAGTAATTGGGCAGTCGCGTCCTGATTAGGCACGCCCCCTATAGCACCTGCACAGTCCATAGCGTTGTACAAAGTGAGGACATGCAGGTCTATGGGGGGGCTCCCATTATAATAGTTTTTCTTTCTATAGCGCCTGTCCTGCCCCGCCCCAGCCGGTGAAGCTCACCCCGATGAGGTAGACCTTGTCCAGACTGAAGTTGGGGATGACGGTCACCATCTCCTTCTCCGCCAGGAACTCCACCTCACAGGCGTCCATCGCACAAAAAAGCTCGTTGTTTTCCCGCGCTCACCTCTCCAGCCAATCACGGGCCGCGTGCGTTCCAGGGCAGAGCTGGTGGGAGGGGAAGATAAAGCGAAGTTTAGAGAGAGGGGGCGGGCCCTCCGTTTACAGCACTGTCTCTATATACATTGCATACCTCCCAATCGTCACTGATTGGCCGGGACCGTCCCGGAAATCAGCCCCTCTCCCAGAATCCCACGAATCAGGGCTGAGTCCCGGAATGCCCCGCGGTGTGTGCGGGTTGTCATGGTTCCCGCACGCCGCGAGCAACACATGTTATAGCAGCCGGTATCTGTCCCGGGCACACAGAGCGGAGTGCACTGAACCCGCCCCTCCCCCTCCTCCTATGTTTTCCTGTACACAGAGGAGGAGGCGGGGGGCAGCACACCGCTCTGACAAAACAACGCGGCTGATCTGAGGTGGGATTTTAGCCGCATAGACTCAGTCCTGCCAGTGTGCCCCCCCCCCCGCCAGCACCAACTACAGACTCCCCTCCCCTCCTACTCTGAATATCGGGTCTCTCTCCGCTCAGCCTCTCTCCCGAGTCCCGCCAGCAGCACCTCCCCCGCCCCTGCAGCTGAATGTGCTCTCTTCTCTTCTGCCAGGTCTGTGACCATTTCTGTGAGACTTGCAGGGGAGGGCGGCATGGGGGAGAAGGATGGAGCTGGGATGGGATGAGAGGGGGACAAGAGGGATGGGATGAGAGGGGGACAAGAAGGATGGAGCTGGGATGGGATGAGAGGGGGACAAGAAGGATGGGATGGGATGAGAGGGGGACAAGAGGGATGGGATGAGAGGGGGACAAGAAGGATGGAGCTGGGATGAGAAGGGACAAGAAGGATGGAGATGGGATGAGGGGGGGACAAGAAAGATGGAGATGGGATGAGGGGGGACAAGAAGGATGGAGCTGGGATGGGATGAGGGGGGACAAGAAGGATGGAGCTGGGATGGGATGAGGGGGGACAAGAAGGATGGAGATGGGATGAGGGGGGGACAAGAAAGATGGAGATGGGATGAGGGGGGGACAAGAAAGATGGAGCTGGGATGAGGGGGGGACAAGAAAGATGGAGCTGGGATGAGGGGGAGGACAAGAAGGATGGAGCTGGGATGGGATGAGAAGGGACAAGAAGGATGGAGCTGGGATGGGATGAGAAGGGACAAGAAGGATGGAGATGGGATGAGGGGGGGACAAGAAAGATGGAGATGGGATGAGGGGGGGGACAAGAAAGATGGAGCTGGGATGAGGGGGAGGACAAGAAGGATGGAGCTGGGATGGGATGAGAAGGGACAAGAAGGATGGAGATGGGATGAGGGGGGGACAAGAAAGATGGAGATGGGATGAGGGGGGGACAAGAAAGATGGAGCTGGGATGAGGTGGAGGACAAGAAGGATGGAGCTGGGATGGGATGACAGGGGGACAAGAAGGATGGAGCTGGGATGAGGGGGGACGAGAAGGATGGAGCTGGGATGGGATGAGGGGGGGCAAGAAGGATGGAGATGGGATGAGAGGGGGACAAGAAGGATAGAGCTGGGATGAGGGGGGGCAAGAAGGATGGAGATGGGATGAGAGGGGGACAAGAAGGATGGAGCTGGGATGGGATGAGGGGGGAGAAGAAGGATGGAGCTGGGATGAGATGAGAGGGGGACAAGAAGGATGGAGCTGGGATGAGAGGGGGACAAGAAGGATGGAGCTGGGATGAGAGGGGGACAAGAAGGATGGAGCTGGGATGAGAGGGGGACAAGAAGGATGGAGCTGGGATGGGATGAGGGGGGACAAGAAGGATGGAGCTGGGATGGGATGAGGGGGGACAAGAAGGATGGAGATGGGATGAGGGGGGGACAAGAAAGATGGAGATGGGATGAGGGGGGGACAAGAAAGATGGAGCTGGGATGAGGGGGGGACAAGAAAGATGGAGCTGGGATGAGGGGGAGGACAAGAAGGATGGAGCTGGGATGGGATGAGAAGGGACAAGAAGGATGGAGCTGGGATGGGATGAGAAGGGACAAGAAGGATGGAGATGGGATGAGGGGGGGACAAGAAAGATGGAGATGGGATGAGGGGGGGGACAAGAAAGATGGAGCTGGGATGAGGGGGAGGACAAGAAGGATGGAGCTGGGATGGGATGAGAAGGGACAAGAAGGATGGAGATGGGATGAGGGGGGGACAAGAAAGATGGAGATGGGATGAGGGGGGACAAGAAAGATGGAGCTGGGATGAGGTGGAGGACAAGAAGGATGGAGCTGGGATGGGATGACAGGGGGACAAGAAGGATGGAGCTGGGATGAGGGGGGACGAGAAGGATGGAGCTGGGATGGGATGAGGGGGGGCAAGAAGGATGGAGATGGGATGAGAGGGGGACAAGAAGGATAGAGCTGGGATGAGGGGGGGCAAGAAGGATGGAGATGGGATGAGAGGGGGACAAGAAGGATGGAGCTGGGATGGGATGAGGGGGGAGAAGAAGGATGGAGCTGGGATGAGATGAGAGGGGGACAAGAAGGATGGAGCTGGGATGAGAGGGGGACAAGAAGGATGGAGCTGGGATGAGAGGGGGACAAGAAGGATGGAGCTGGGATGAGAGGGGGACAAGAAGGATGGAGCTGGGATGGGATGAGGGGGGACAAGAAGGATGGGATGGGATGAGAGGGGGACAAGAAGGATGGAGCTGGGATGGGATGAGAGGGGGACAAGAAGGATGGAGCTGGGATGAGGGGGGAGAAGAAGGATGGGATGGGATGAGAGGGGGACAAGAAGGATGGAGCTGGGATGGGATGAGAGGGGGACAAGAAGGATGGAGCTGGGATGAGGGGGGAGAAGAAGGATGGGATGGAATGAGAGGGGGACAAGAAGGATGGAGCTGGGATGGGATGAGAGGGGGACAAGAAGGATGGAGCTGGGATGAGATGAGAGGGGGACAAGAAGGATGGAGCTGGGATGGGATGAGAGGGGGACAAGAAGGATGGAGCTGGGATGAGATGAGAGGGGGACAAGAAGGATGGAGCTGGGATGAGGGGGGGGGCAAGAAGGATGGAGCTGGGATGGGATGAGAGGGGGACAAGAAGGATGGAGCTGGGATGAGATGAGAGGGGGACAAGAAGGATGGAGCTGGGATGAGGGGGGGGGCAAGAAGGATGGAGCTGGGATGGGATGAGAGGGGGACAAGAAGGATAGAGCTGGGATGAGGGGGGGGCAAGAAGGATGGAGCTGGGATGGGATGAGAGGGGGACAAGAAGGATGGAGCTGGGATGGGATGAGGGGGGAGAAGAAGGATGGAGATGGGATGAGAGGGGGGCAAGAAGGATGGAGCTGGGATGGGATGAGAGGGGGACAAGAAGGATAGAGCTGGGATGAGGGGGGGGCAAGAAGGATGGAGATGGGATGAGAGGGGGACAAGAAGGATGGAGCTGGGATGGGATGAGGGGGGAGAAGAAGGATGGAGCTGGGATGAGATGAGAGGGGGACAAGAAGGATGGAGCTGGGATGAGAGGGGGACAAGAAGGATGGAGCTGGGATGAGAGGGGGACAAGAAGGATGGAGCTGGGATGGGATGAGGGGGGACAAGAAGGATGGGATGAGAGGGGGACAAGAAGGATGGAGCTGGGATGGGATGAGAGGGGGACAAGAAGGATGGAGCTGGGATGAGGGGGGAGAAGAAGGATGGGATGGGATGAGAGGGGGACAAGAAGGATGGAGCTGGGATGGGATGAGAGGGGGACAAGAAGGATGGAGCTGGGATGAGATGAGAGGGGGACAAGAAGGATGGAGCTGGGATGGGATGAGGGGGGACAAGAAAGATTGGGATGGGATGACGGGGGGACAAGAAGGATGGAGCTGGGATGGGATGAGAAGGGACAAGAAGGATGGAGATGGGATGAGGGGGGGGCAAGAAAGATGGAGATGGGATGAGGGGGGGACAAGAAAGATGGAGCTGGGATGAGGGGGAGGACAAGAAGGATGGAGCTGGGATGGGATGACAGGGGGACAAGAAGGATGGAGCTGGGATGAGGGGGGACGAGAAGGATGGAGCTGGGATGGGATGAGGGGAGGACAAGAAGGATAGAGCTGGGATGAGGGGGGCAAGAAGGATGGAGATGGGATGAGAGGGGGGCAAGAAGGATTGAGCTGGGATGGGATGAGAGGGGGACAAGAAGGATAGAGCTGGGATGAGGGGGGGCAAGAAGGATGGAGATGGGATGAGAGGGGGACAAGAAGGATGGAGCTGGGATGGGATGAGGGGGGAGAAGAAGGATGGAGCTGGGATGAGATGAGAGGGGGACAAGAAGGATGGGATGAGAGGGGGACAAGAAGGATGGAGCTGGGATGGGATGAGAGGGGGACAAGAAGGATGGAGCTGGGATGAGGGGGGAGAAGAAGGATGGGATGAGAGGGGGACAAGAAGGATGGGATGAGAGGGGGACAAGAAGGATGGAGCTGGGATGAGGGGGGAGAAGAAGGATGGGATGGGATGAGAGGGGGACAAGAAGGATGGAGCTGGGATGGGATGAGAGGGGGACAAGAAGGATGGAGCTGGGATGAGAGGGGGACAAGAAGGATGGAGCTGGGATGGGATGAGAGGGGGACAAGAAGGATGGAGCTGGGATGAGATGAGAGGGGGACAAGAAGGATGGAGCTGGGATGAGGGGGGGGGCAAGAAGGATGGAGCTGGGATGGGATGAGAGGGGGACAAGAAGGATGGAGCTGGGATGAGATGAGAGGGGGACAAGAAGGATGGAGCTGGGATGAGGGGGGGGGGCAAGAAGGATGGAGCTGGGATGGGATGAGAGGGGGACAAGAAGGATGGAGCTGGGATGAGAGGGGGACAAGAAGGATGGAGCTGGGATGGGATGAGAGGGGGACAAGAAGGATGGAGCTGGGATGGGATGAGAGGGGGACAAGAAGGATGGAGATGAGATGAGAGGGGGACAAGAAGGATGGAGCTGGGATGAGGGGGGGGGGGCAAGAAGGATGGAGCTGGGATGGGATGAGAGGGGGACAAGAAGGATGGAGCTGGGATGAGAGGGGGACAAGAAGGATGGAGCTGGGATGGGATGAGAGGGGGACAAGAAGGATGGAGCTGGGATGGGATGAGAGGGGGACAAGAAGGATGGAGCTGGGATGAGATGAGAGGGGGACAAGAAGGATGGAGCTGGGATGAGGGGGGGGGGGGGCAAGAAGGATGGAGCTGGGATGGGATGAGAGGGGGACAAGAAGGATGGAGCTGGGATGAGAGGGGGACAAGAAGGATGGAGCTGGGATGGGATGAGAGGGACAAGAAGGATGGAGCTGGGACGGGATGAGAGGGGGACAAGAAGGATGGAGCTGGGATGAGGGGGGGACAAGAAGGATGGAGCTGGGATGAGGGGGGACAAGAAGGATGGAGCTGGGATGGGATGAGAGGGGGACAAGAAGGATGGAGCTGGGATGGGATGAGAGGGGGACAAGAAGGATGGAGCTGGGATGAGGGGGGACAAGAAGGATGGAGCTGGGATGAGGGGGGACAAGAAGGATGGAGCTGGGATGAGGGGGGACAAGAAGGATGGAGATGGGATGAGGGGGGACAAGAAGGATGGAGATGGGATGAGGGGGGGCAAGAAGGATGGAGCTGGGATGAGGAGGAGGACAAGAAGGATGGAGCTGGGATGGGGGGGGGACAAGAAGGATGGAGCTGGGATGAGGGGGGACAAGAAAGATTGGGATGGGATGAGGGGGGGACAAGAAGGATGGAGCTGGGATGGGATGAGAAGGGACAAGAAGGATGGAGATGGGATGAGGGGGGGACAAGAAAGATGGAGCTGGGATGAGGGGGAAGACAAGAAGGATGGAGCTGGGATGGGATGACGGGGGGACAAGAAGGATGGAGCTGGGATGAGGGGGGACAAGAAGGATGGAGCTGGGATGAGGGGGGACAAGAAGGATGGAGCTGGGATGGAGGGGAGAAGAAAGAAGAAGCTGGGATGAGGGGGCAAGAAGGATGGAGATGGGATGAGGGGGAGGACAAGAAGGATGGGGATGGGATGAGGGGGGGGACAAGAAGGATGGAGCTGGGATGAGGGGGACAAAAAGGGTGGAGCTGGGATGGGATGAGGAAGGGGGACAAGAAGGATGCAGCTGGGATGGGATCAAGGGAAGGATGGAGCCGGAATGCGATCGGGTGATGGATAGAGCCGGGATGGGATCGGGGGATGGTTGGAGTCAGGATGGGATCAGGATAGTATGTGGGATGGATTGAGCCAGGATGGGTTCGGGGGATGGATGGAGCCAGGATGAGATAAGGGGAATGGATAGAGTTGGGATGGGATCAGGGATGAATGGAGCCAGAATTGGATCGGGGTGGTGGATGGAGTCGGGATGGGATTAAGGGAATATATGGAGCCACCCCCTGCATTCCATATATTACATACTCCTGACCCCTACATTCTGTACATTACACACTCCTGTCCCCTGCATTCTGTACATTACACACTCCTGACCCCTGCATTCTGTACATTACACACTCCTGTCCCCTGCATTCTGTACATTACACACTCCTGTCCCCTGCATTCTGTACATTACACACTCCTGACCCCAGCATTCTGTACATTACACACTCCTGTCCCCTGCATTCTGTACATTACACACTCCTGTCCCCTGCATTCTGTACATTACAAACTCCTGTCCCCTGCATTCTGTACATTACACACTCCTGTCCCCTACATTCTTTACATTACACACTCTTGTACTATATATACACAATATTGTACATTATATACTTCTCATTTTCTCAACAGTTGCTGGTTGCTATGCAGTCCCTGACTATTTTAAGGACAAAGACAAAGCAATCAAAGCATATTTTATAGGTACAAGGAAACCTGTGTTCTTTTTAAGCACATCCCTTGAGCCCCTCCCACTGCTAAGCACTTGGTCATGCCCATATTTTACCGCGGCACACTGTGCGCGCCGCAGATCTTTTCCCTCCTCCAGTGTCCCTCATTCTGAAGTTCAAATGTTGGGAGGTATATGATGGGCACAAGTGGCAGCATTTGATGGGAACAGTGGCAGATGGGCACAGTTACAGCGTTTGATGGGCACAGTGGCAGATGGGCACAGTTGCAGCGATTGATGGGCAGAGTGGCAGATGGGCACAGTTGCAGTGTTTGATGGCAGAACAATGTATATAGACAGTGCTATGCACTCCAAGCATCGCTTTATCTCCCCCTCCCACCAACTCTCCGCCTCTGACCGCCCGCTTGAGTCCATACATTTTCTCGATCATAAACATAAACTTTGCGCATGCGCGATTCGTGGCGTGTTAGAGGGGTGGGGCTGGTGCTGATGTTCTAACCATCTGTCCGCCCGCTCGTAACCATAATGTTTCTGGACTGCGAATATCTCCCGCACATGCGCGATTAAGGCCAGTGAAGTCGCACATGCGCAGTAAAGCCCCGCCGTCAGCTGTGCGAGTGACGGAGCCACACAGAAAGTGACGAAGTCGAGATTCTGCATGGGTCGCAGAAATTTTTACAACACCGGGGAGCCTTGCTGAGTTGCTGTTCTATCATGAAGATCTTGGGGAGCAGCAACGTAAGACCTCAACAGGTAAATGATGTCCCCCAACAATGTGTCTTCACTAAGGCTGAACTTTACCTCATTTTTCACACTTTAGATGATATAAAAGTTTTGCCCAAATTTTATAGATTTTTAACCACTTGCCTACCAGGCATTTTTACCCCCTTCCTGCCCAGGCCAATTTTCAGCTGTCATTGCTGTCACATTTTAAATGGAAATTGCGCAGTCATGCTACACTCTACCCATATGAGACTTTTATCATTTTTTCACACAAATAGAGCTTTCTTTTGGTGGTATTTAATCACCACTGGGTTTCTTCGTCTTTTGCAAAATGAATAAAAGACCGAGAAAGATCTGAGAAAAAAAAAGTGTGGGGGAGAAAACGTGGTAGTTAAAGTGGAGTTCCACCCACTTTTACAACTCTTCAGCATCCCTCACTAAACTGTGCACTGTAAACTAAATGGATATTTTTTTTATCTTTTTTCTCAGTATCTACTGTATATCTGCTGTATTCATTTTTCACTTCCTCCTCCCTGGCCGTGGCCCATCGCAGCATTTCCTGTTTGCAATGCCTTCTGGGAAGGGGCAGCAACTTCCTCTGACACTGCCGTTGCTATGGAAACCTGACCTGAAACCTATTACACTGCTTGTGCTGCACTGAGCATGTGCGAGATCTGCAAGGATGAGATCCAGGAAGAAATACAGTCTGGCTTCAGGTTGCCCACACTTAAGATGGCCACGGCCTGCTGTAAGTTTATAAAATAACAAACTACTGCTATAAACTAACAAAACAGACCTTAGTTTACAGACTAACTTTACTAAAATACATTAAGATTGTGTATTATAGGGGTATTTTTATTTAAAAAGTATAATTTCGGCCGAAACACCACTTTAACCCCACAGGAAAAAAGGGAGACATAGCAGTAAAGCAATCCTAATATAGGCCTGCACCTGCTAAAGTCTAGCACAATATTGGGAATATGAAAATGGTAATAAAAACTAGTAAATAAATAATTAAATTTATCCCTTACGGGATAAATTTAATTATTTATTTACTAGTTTTTATTACCATTTTCTCAGATGACCAAGGGGCAAGGGACCTTTTGAACCCACGGTGATATTCCTCAGTGGTAGGACGCCCTTTGTGTTCAGTCCTGGTGGTGGTCCTGTGTGTCCCCAAATGTGCTAAATTAGGTTTTTTGCATGTTTAATGTATACGACCATAAAATTTCTCTGTAACAGTTATGTCCGCTTACTCTGGAATTTTTTGTAAAAATTTTTTTTGGTAAAATATTTTCACCATCAGCCCTTGAAGAAGAGGTCTAACTACTTACAACCTTGAAACGCGTCGGGCTTTCTGTCCCAGTCCATTGCTTGGACAGCTGTGGAGCCTTTTTAGTATTGTTGTATCAGATCTATATACACATCTTGTTTGCTAACATCCGACTCTACCTGCATCCATCTCTTTTATTATTGTCATGTTTTAACTTTTTGTAATAAATTTATATTTTTGAATTAATTACTGCTTGAAGACTCCTGCCTTTTAAATTCCCACGAGAGGAAAACATCTTTGCTTTTTGCAAAAACGCATTAAGAACACGCGTGCAGAAACGCATCCAGAACAGATCTGTAGTGCGTTTTTGTGGCACGAACACGCCCTAAGTTACTGATATACCGTATTTATCGGCATATAACACGCACCCCAAGTTTACGAGGGAATTTTAAGGAAAAAAAATTACATTTAAATGCCCATCAATGCAGCCTTATCAGTGTCATTGCAGCCTTGTCATTGCATCCTTGTCAGTGTCATTGCAGCCTTGTCAGTGTAGCCTTGTCAATGTAGCCTTGTCAGTGTAACCTTGTCATTGCAGCCTTGTCAGTGTAGCCTTGTCAGTGTAGCCATGTCATTGCAGCCATGTCATTGCAGCCTTGTCATTGCATCCCATAGCTGCCAACTGTCCCGGATTTCCCGGGACATTCCCGGGACTTGGACTTCATTCCCGGATTTGTGCTGTCCCGGGAAATGTCCCGAATTTGAATCCGCCGCCGCCGCTAGATTTTGTTGAAGTTCAGGAAGACGGCTGGGGGGGGCTAGACGAAGCTTCTGCGTCGCCGCCCACCCCCTGCCCCGCTCGGCCCGCTCCGCCTCGCCCCGCTCCGCCTCGGCCCGCCCCGCTCCGCCTTGGCCCGCCTACCCCCCGCCCCGCTGCCAGTCTGATATGGAAAGGGGCGGGGGTTCTAGGTGGGGGGGGAGCGCGCGCACCGCTGTGGGACACCTGAGGTGAGTGGGGGGGGGGGCACTGGGGACACCTGATGTGAGGGGGGGCACTGGGGACACCTGATGTGAGTGGGGGGGCACTGGGGACACCTGATGTGAGGGGGGGGGCACTGGGGACACCTGATGTGAGTGGGGGGGGGCACTGGGGACACCTGATGTGAGTGGGGGGGCACTGGGGACACCTGATGTGAGGGGGGGGCACTGGGGACACCTGATGTGAGGGGGGGCACTGGGGACACCTGATGTGAGGGGGGGGCACTGGGGACACCTGATGTGAGGGGGGGCACTAGGGACACCTGATGTGAGGGGGGGGCAATGGGGACTCCTAATGTGAGGGGGAGCTCCGCTGGGGACACCTGATGTGAGGGGGGGCTCCGCCGGGGACTCCTGATGTGAGGGGGGGCTCCGCCGGGGACTCCTGGTATGAGGGGGAGCTCCGCCGGGGACTCCTGGTGTGAGGGGGGGCTCCGCCGGGAACTCCTGGTGTGAGGGGGGGCTCCGCCGGGGACTCCTGGTGTGAGGGGGGGCTCCGCTGGGGACATCTGATGCAAGGACGGACTCTGCTCGGACATCTGAAGCAAGGACGGACGGCTGGTGGCAGGCGACGTGGCTGGTGACACGCTCAGGGATCCCACTGACTCTGCATTATGGTGAGTTGAATGATTTCATTTTATATTACAATGTAATAATAGAAATAATGCGCTTCAATCATCCTGACACCATAACAATCATGGTGCCGGATTGATTGAAGTGCTAACACCAGGTGTTTGGAGTATCTTTATCTGCTGATTGTTAAACTTTCTAGAATACACATATTTCTATTGTGTAGGATCTGGGGCTGCTGTCCCGTCATTTCCCTCTCTCTCCCCCTCTCTCCCCCTCTCCATCCCTCATTCATTTCAGACTCTAACCACACCCTCTAGAGCCACGCCCATTTAAGCCACGCCCACAATTTCGCGTAAACCACGCCCATTTTTCGCCGCGGCGCGCCGCACTTTTCTATTTTTCCTAGGCCACACCTGCTGACGAATGCCCCGCCCCCTAATTATTGGACAGCTCTGCCTACAGCCACAAAAGTGTCCCACATTTTTTTTTTACAATGTTGGCAACTATGGCATCCTTGTCAGTGTCATTGCAGCCTTGTCAGTGTCATTGCAGCCTTGTCATTGCAGCCTTGTCAGTGTCATTGCAGCCTTGTCGGTGTCATTGCAGCCTTGTCAGTGTAGTCTTGTCAGTGTAACCTTGTCAGTGTAGCCATGTCATTGCAGCCTTGTCATTGCAGCCTTGTCAGTGTCATTGCAGCCTTGTCAGTGTCATTGCAGCCTTGTCAGTGTCATTGCAGCCTTGTCAGTGTAGCCTTGTCAATGTAGCCTTGTCAGTGTAACCTTGTCATTGCAGCCTTGTCGGTGTCATTGCAGCCTTGTCAGTGTAGTCTTGTCGGTGTAACCATGTCATTGCAGCCTTGTCATTGCAGCCTTGTCAGTGTCATTGCAGCCTTGTCAGTGTCATTGCAGCCTTGTCAGTGTAGCCTTGTTATTGCAGCCTTGTCAGTGTCATTGCAGCCTTGTCAGTGTAGCCTTGTCAGTGTAACCTTGTCATTGCAGCCTTGTCAGTGTAGCCTTGTCATTGCAGCCTTGTCATTGCAGCCTTGTCATTGCAGCCTTGTCAGTGTCATTGCAGCCTTGTCAGTGTCATTGCAGCCTTGTCAGTGTAGCCTTGTTATTGCAGCCTTATCAGTGTCATTGCAGCCTTGTCAGTGTAGTCTTGTCATTGCAGCCTTGCTCCAGTGTCATTGCAGCATTGTTATTGCAGCCTTCCAGTTTAAAAATGGCGCAGCCAAGATACAGAGCCGGATGTCCTGTGTATCTTGGCGGCGCTCGGGGGCTCTCGGCTACTCTCGCAGTCCCGCCCTATGATGGACATAACAGAGGTCCAATGGCGGGACTGGGCATGACTGTGAACGGAGCCGAGAGGAGCCGAGTGCCGCCGAGATACACATAGCCGAGTGTCCTCGGCTAGGCTCGGCTCCACTCACAGTCACGCCCAGTCCCTTTGTTATGTCCATCATAGGGGCAGGACTGGGCGTGACTGTGAGCCGTGCCGAGCCTAGCCGAGTACACTCGGTTATGTGTATCTCGGCGGCTCGCTCCTCCGCTCACAATCAGCGGGGGATCGGCGTATAACACGCAACCACGATTTTCCCCTGATCTTGTCAGTGTCATTGCAGCCTTGTCAGTGTCATTGCAGCCTTGTCAGTGTAGCCATGTCATTGCAGCCTTGTCAGTGTAGCCTTGTCATTGCAGCCTTGTCAGTGTAGCCTTGTCAGTGTAGCCTTGTCATTGCAGCCTTGTCAGTGTAGCCTTGTCATTGCATCCTTGTCAGTGTCATTGCAGCCTTGTCTGTGTCATTGCAGCCTTGTCAGTGTAGTCTTGTCAGTGTAACCATGTCACTGCAGCCTTGTCATTGCAGCCTTGTCAGTGTCATTGCAGCCTTGTCACTGTCATTGCAGTCTTGTCATTGCAGCCTTGTCAGTGTCATTGCAGCCTTGTCATTGCAGCCTTGTCAGTGTCATTGCAGCCTTGTCAGTGTTATTGCAGCCTTGTCAGTGTAGCCTTGTCATTGCAGCCTTGTCAGTGTCATTGCAGCCTTGTCAGTGTAGCCTTGTTATTGCAGCCTTGTCAGTGTAGCCTTGTCATTGCAGCCTTGTCAGTGTCATTGCAGCCTTGTCAGTGTAGCCTTCTTATTGCAGCCTTGTCAGTGTAACCTTGTCATTGCAGCCTTGTCAGTGTAGCCTTGTCAGTGTAGCCTTGTCAGTGTAACCTTGTCAGTGTAGCCATGTCATTGCAGCCTTGTCATTGCATCCTTGTCAGTGTCATTGCAGCCTTGTCAGTGTCATTGCAGCCTTGTCAGTGTCATTGCAGCCTTGTCAGTGTAGTCTTGTCAGTGTAACCTTGTCAGTGTAGCCATGTCATTGCAGCCTTGTCATTGCATGCTTGTCAGTGTCATTGCAGCCTTGTCAGTGTCATTGCAGCCTTGTCATTGCATCCTTGTCAGTGTCATTGCAGCCTTGTCATTGCAGCCTTGTCAGTGTCATTGCAGTCTTGTCATTGCAGCCTTGTCAGTGTCATTGCAGCCTTGTCAGTGTCATTGCAGCCTTGTCAGTGTAGCCTTGTTATTGCAGCCTTGTCAGTGTCATTGCAGCCTTGTCAGTGTCATTGCAGCCTTGTCAGTGTAGCCTTGTTATTGCAGCCTTATCAGTGTCATTGCAGCCTTGTCAGTGTAGTCTTGTCAGTGTAACCTTGTCAGTGTAGCCATGTCATTGCAGCCTTGTCATTGCATCCTTGTCAGTGTCATTGCAGCCTTGTCATTGCAGCCTTGTCAGTGTCATTGCAGTCTTGTCATTGCAGCCTTGTCAGTGTCATTGCAGCCTTGTCAGTGTCATTGCAGCCTTGTCAGTGTAGCCTTGTTATTGCAGCCTTGTCAGTGTCATTGCAGCCTTGTCATTGCAGCCTTGTCAGTGTCATTGCAGCCTTGTCAGTGTCATTGCAGCCTTGTCAGTGTAGCCTTGTTATTGCAGCCTTGTCAGTGTCATTGCAGCCTTGTTATTGCAGCCTTGTCAGTGTCATTGCAGCCTTGTCAGTGTCATTGCAGCCTTGTCAGTGTAGCCTTGTTATTGCAGCCTTATCAGTGTCATTGCAGCCTTGTCAGTGTAGTCTTGTCAGTGTAACCTTGTCAGTGTAGCCATGTCATTGCAGCCTTGTCATTGCATCCTTGTCAGTGTCATTGCAGCCTTGTCATTGCAGCCTTGTCAGTGTCATTGCAGTCTTGTCATTGCAGCCTTGTCAGTGTCATTGCAGCCTTGTCAGTGTCATTGCAGCCTTGTCAGTGTAGCCTTGTTATTGCAGCCTTGTCAGTGTCATTGCAGCCTTGTCATTGCAGCCTTGTCGGTGTCATTGCAGCCTTGTCAGTGTAGTCTTGTCAGTGTAACCTTGTCAGTGTAGCCATGTTATTGCAGCCTTGTCATTGCATCCTTGTCAGTGTCATTGCAGCCTTGTCATTGCAGCCTTGTCGGTGTCATTGCAGCCTTGTCAGTGTAGTCTTGTCAGTGTAACCTTGTCAGTGTAGCCATGTTATTGCAGCCTTGTCATTGCATCCTTGTCAGTGTCATTGCAGCCTTGTCATTGCAGCCTTGTCACTGTCATTGCAGTCTTGTCATTGCAGCCTTGTCAGTGTCATTGCAGCCTTGTCGGTGTCATTGCAGCCTTGTCAGTGTAGTCTTGTCAGTGTAACCTTGTCAGTGTAGCCATGTCATTGCAGCCTTGTCATTGCATCCTTGTCAGTGTCATTGCAGCCTTGTCATTGCAGCCTTGTCAGTGTCATTGCAGCCTTGTCATTGCATCCTTGTCAGTGTAGCCATGTCATTGCAGCCTTGTCATTGCATCCTTGTCAGTGTCATTGCAGCCTTGTCAGTGTCATTGCAGCCTTGTCAGTGTCATTGCAGCCTTGTCAGTGTAGCCTTGTCAGTGTAACCTAGTCATTGCAGCCTTGTCATTGCAGCCTTGTCAGTGTCATTGCAACCTTGTCAGTGTCATTGCAGCCTTGTCATTGCATCCTTGTCAGTGTAGCCATGTCATTGCAGCCTTGTCATTGCATCCTTGTCAGTGTCATTGCAGCCTTGTCAGTGTCATTGCAGCCTTGTCAGTGTAGCCATGTCATTGCAGCCTTGTCATTGCATCCTTGTCAGTGTCATTGCAGCCTTGTCATTGCAGCCTTGTCAGTGTCATTGCAGTCTTGTCATTGCAGCCTTGTCAGTGTCATTGCAGCCTTGTCAGTGTCATTGCAGCCTTGTCAGTGTAGCCTTGTTATTGCAGCCTTGTCAGTGTCATTGCAGCCTTGTCATTGCAGCCTTGTCAGTGTCGTTGCAGCCTTGTCGGTGTCATTGCAGCCTTGTCAGTGTAGTCTTGTCAGTGTAACCTTGTCAGTGTAGCCATGTTATTGCAGCCTTGTCATTGCATCCTTGTCAGTGTCATTGCAGCCTTGTCATTGCAGCCTTGTCACTGTCATTGCAGTCTTGTCATTGCAGCCTTGTCAGTGTCATTGCAGCCTTGTCGGTGTCATTGCAGCCTTGTCAGTGTAGTCTTGTCAGTGTAACCTTGTCAGTGTAGCCATGTCATTGCAGCCTTGTCATTGCATCCTTGTCAGTGTCATTGCAGCCTTGTCATTGCAGCCTTGTCAGTGTCATTGCAGCCTTGTCAGTGTCATTGCAGCCTTGTCATTGCATCCTTGTCAGTGTAGCCATGTCATTGCAGCCTTGTCATTGCATCCTTGTCAGTGTCATTGCAGCCTTGTCAGTGTCATTGCATCCTTGTCAGTGTCATTGCAGCCTTGTCAGTGTCATTGCAGCCTTGTCAGTGTCATTGCAGCCTTGTCAGTGTAGCCATGTCATTGCAGCCTTGTCAGTGTCATTGCAGCCTTGTCGGTGTCATTGCAGCCTTGTCAGTGTAGTCTTGTCAGTGTAACCATGTCATTGCAGCCTTGTCATTGCAGCCTTGTCAGTGTCATTGCAGCCTTGTCATTGCATCCTTGTCAGTGTCATTGCAGCCTTGTCAGTGTCATTGCAGCCTTGTCAGTGTAGCCTTGTTATTGCAGCCTTGTCAGTGTCATTTCAGCCTTGTCAGTGTTATTGCAGCCTTGTCAGTGTAGCCTTGTCAGTGTAACCTTGTCATTGCAGCCTTGTCAGTGTAGCCTTGTCATTGCAGCCTTGTCATTGCAGCCTTGTCATTGTAGTCTTGTCAGTGTAACCTTGTCAGTGTAGCCATGTCATTGCAGCCTTGTCATTGCATCCTTGTCAGTGTCATTGCAGTCTTGTCTTTGCAGCCTTGTCAGTGTCATTGCAGCCTTGTCAGTGTCATTGCAGCCTTGTCAGTGTAGCCTTGTCAGTGTCATTGCAGTCTTGTCTTTGCAGCCTTGTCAGTGTCATTGCAGCCTTGTCATTGCAGCCTTGTCAGTGTCATTGCAGTCTTGTCTTTGCAGCCTTGTCAGTGTCATTGCAGCCTTGTCAGTGTCATTGCAGCCTTGTCAGTGTAGCCTTGTTATTGCAGCCTTGTCAGTGTCATTGCAGCCTTGTCATTGCATCCTTGTCAGTGTCATTGCAGCCTTGTCAGTGTCATTGCAGCCTTGTCAGTGTAGCCTTGTCAATGTAGCCTTGTCATTGCAGCCTTGTTATTGCAGCCTTGTCAGTGTCATTGCAGCCTTGTCGGTGTCATTGCAGCCTTGTCAGTGTAGTCTTGTCGGTGTAACCATGTCATTGCAGCCTTGTCATTGCAGCCTTGTCAGTGTCATTGCAGCCTTGTCATTGCATCCTTGTCAGTGTCATTGCAGCCTTGTCAGTGTCATTGCAGCCTTGTCAGTGTCATTGCAGCCTTGTCAGTGTAGCCTTGTTATTGCAGCCTTGTCAGTGTCATTGCAGCCTTGTCAGTGTAGCCTTGTCAGTGTAACCTTGTCATTGCAGCCTTGTCAGTGTAGCCTTGTCATTGCAGCCTTGTCATTGCAGCCTTGTCATTGCAGCCTTGTCAGTGTCATTGCAGCCTTGTCAGTGTCATTGCAGCCTTGTCAGTGTAGTCTTGTCAGTGTAACCTTGTCAGTGTAGCCATGTCATTGCAGCCTTGTCATTGCATCCTTGTCAGTGTCATTGCAGTCTTGTCATTGCAGCCTTGTCAGTGTCATTGCAGCCTTGTCAGTGTCATTGCAGCCTTGTCAGTGTAGCCTTGTTATTGCAGCCTTGTCAGTGTCATTGCAGCCTTGTCAGTGTCATTGCAGCCTTGTTATTGCAGCCTTATCAGTGTCATTGCAGCCTTGTCAGTGTAGTCTTGTCATTGCAGCCTTGCTCCAGTGTCATTGCAGCATTGTTATTGCAGCCTTCCAGTTTAAAAATGGCGCAGCCAAGATACAGAGCCGGATGTCCTGTGTATCTTGGCGGCGCTCGGGGGCTCTCGGCTACTCTCGCAGTCCCGCCCTATGATGGACATAACAGAGGTCCAATGGCGGGACTGGGCATGACTGTGAACGGAGCCGAGAGGAGCCGAGTGCCGCCGAGATACACATAGCCGAGTGTCCTCGGCTAGGCTCGGCTCCACTCACAGTCACGCCCAGTCCCTGTGTTATGTCCATCATAGGGGCAGGACTGGGCGTGACTGTGAGCCGTGCCGAGCCTAGCCGAGTACACTCGGTTATGTGTATCTCGGCGGCTCGCTCCTCCGCTCACAATCAGCGGAGGATCGGCGTATAACACGCACCCACGATTTTCCCCTGATCTTGTCAGTGTCATTGCAGCCTTGTCAGTGTCATTGCAGCCTTGTCAGTGTAGCCATGTCATTGCAGCCTTGTCAGTGTAGCCTTGTCAGTGTAGCCTTGTCATTGCATCCTTGTCAGTGTCATTGCAGCCTTGTCTGTGTCATTGCAGCCTTGTCAGTGTAGTCTTGTCAGTGTAACCATGTCATTGCAGCCTTGTCATTGCAGCCTTGTCAGTGTCATTACAGCCTTGTCATTGCAGCCTTGTCACTGTCATTGCAGTCTTGTCATTGCAGCCTTGTCAGTGTCATTGCAGCCTTGTCATTGCAGCCTTGTCAGTGTCATTGCAGCCTTGTCAGTGTCATTGCAGCCTTGTCAGTGTAGCCTTGTTATTGCAGCCTTGTCAGTGTCATTTCAGCCTTGTCAGTGTTATTGCAGCCTTGTCAGTGTAGCCTTGTCATTGCAGCCTTGTCAGTGTCATTGCAGCCTTGTCAGTGTAGCCTTGTTATTGCAGCCTTGTCAGTGTCATTGCAGCATTGTCAGTGTCATTGCAGCCTTGTCAGTGTAGCCTTGTCAATGTAGCCTTGTCAGTGTAACCTTGTCATTGCAGCCTTGTCAGTGTAGCCTTGTCAGTGTAGCCATGTCATTGCAGCCTTGTCAGTGTCATTGCAGCCTTGTCGGTGTCATTGCAGCCTTGTCAGTGTAGTCTTGTCAGTGTAACCATGTCATTGCAGCCTTGTCATTGCAGCCTTGTCAGTGTCATTGCAGCCTTGTCATTGCATCCTTGTCAGTGTCATTGCAGCCTTGTCAGTGTCATTGCAGCCTTGTCAGTGTCATTGCAGCCTTGTCAGTGTAGCCTTGTTATTGCAGCCTTGTCAGTGTCATTTCAGCCTTGTCAGTGTTATTGCAGCCTTGTCAGTGTAGCCTTGTCATTGCAGCCTTGTCAGTGTCATTGCAGCCTTGTCAGTGTAGCCTTGTTATTGCAGCCTTGTCAGTGTCATTGCAGCCTTGTCAGTGTAGCCTTGTCAGTGTAACCTTGTCATTGCAGCCTTGTCAGTGTAGCCTTGTCATTGCAGCCTTGTCATTGCAGCCTTGTCAGTGTCATTGCAGCCTTGTCAGTGTCATTGCAGCCTTGTCAGTGTAGTCTTGTCAGTGTAACCTTGTCAGTGTAGCCATGTCATTGCAGCCTTGTCATTGCATCCTTGTCAGTGTCATTGCAGCCTTGTCATTGCAGCCTTGTCAGTGTCATTGCAGTCTTGTCATTGCAGCCTTGTCAGTGTCATTGCAGCCTTGTCAGTGTCATTGCAGCCTTGTCAGTGTAGCCTTGTTATTGCAGCCTTGTCAGTGTCATTGCAGCCTTGTCATTGCAGCCTTGTCAGTGTCATTGCAGCCTTGTTGGTGTCATTGCAGCCTTGTCAGTGTAGTCTTGTCAGTGTAACCTTGTCAGTGTAGCCATGTTATTGCAGCCTTGTCATTGCATCCTTGTCAGTGTCATTGCAGCCTTGTCATTGCAGCCTTGTCACTGTCATTGCAGTCTTGTCATTGCAGCCTTGTCAGTGTCATTGCAGCCTTGTCGGTGTCATTGCAGCCTTGTCAGTGTAGTCTTGTCAGTGTAACCTTGTCAGTGTAGCCATGTCATTGCAGCCTTGTCATTGCATCCTTGTCAGTGTCATTGCAGCCTTGTCAGTGTCATTGCAGTCTTGTCATTGCAGCCTTGTCAGTGTCATTGCAGCCTTGTCAGTGTCATTGCAGCCTTGTCAGTGTAGCCTTGTTATTGCAGCCTTGTCAGTGTCATTGCAGCCTTGTTGGTGTCATTGCAGCCTTGTCAGTGTAGTCTTGTCAGTGTAACCTTGTCAGTGTAGCCATGTTATTGCAGCCTTGTCATTGCATCCTTGTCAGTGTCATTGCAGCCTTGTCATTGCAGCCTTGTCACTGTCATTGCAGTCTTGTCATTGCAGCCTTGTCAGTGTCATTGCAGCCTTGTCGGTGTCATTGCAGCCTTGTCAGTGTAGTCTTGTCAGTGTAACCTTGTCAGTGTAGCCATGTCATTGCAGCCTTGTCATTGCATCCTTGTCAGTGTCATTGCAGCCTTGTCAGTGTCATTGCAGTCTTGTCATTGCATCCTTGTCAGTGTCATTGCAGCCTTGTCAGTGTCATTGCAGCCTTGTCAGTGTCATTGCAGCCTTGTCAGTGTAGCCTTGTTATTGCAGCCTTGTCAGTGTCATTGCAGCCTTATCAGTGTCATTGCAGCCTTGTCAGTGTAGTCTTGTCATTGCAGCCTTGCTCCAGTGTCATTGCAGCATTGTTATTGCAGCCTTCCAGTTTAAAAATGGCGCAGCCAAGATACAGAGCCGGATGTCCTGTGTATCTTGGCGGCGCTCGGGGGCTCTCGGCTACTCTCGCAGTCCCGCCCTATGATGGACATAACAGAGGTCCAATGGCGGGACTGGGCATGACTGTGAACGGAGCCGAGAGGAGCCGAGTGCCGCCGAGATACACATAGCCGAGTGTCCTCGGCTAGGCTCGGCTCCACTCACAGTCACGCCCAGTCCCTGTGTTATGTCCATCATAGGGGCAGGACTGGGCGTGACTGTGAGCCGTGCCGAGCCTAGCCGAGGACACTCGGTTATGTGTATCTCGGCGGCTCGCTCTTCCGCTCACAATCAGCGGAGGATCGGCGTATAACACGCACCCACGATTTTCCCCTGATCTTGTCAGTGTCATTGCAGCCTTGTCAGTGTCATTGCAGCCTTGTCAGTGTAGCCATGTCATTGCAGCCTTGTCAGTGTAGCCTTGTCAGTGTAGCCTTGTCATTGCAGCCTTGTCAGTGTAGCCTTGTCAGTGTAGCCTTGTCATTGCATCCTTGTCAGTGTCATTGCAGCCTTGTCTGTGTCATTGCAGCCTTGTCAGTGTAGTCTTGTCAGTGTAACCATGTCATTGCAGCCTTGTCATTGCAGCCTTGTCAGTGTCATTACAGCCTTGTCATTGCAGCCTTGTCACTGTCATTGCAGTCTTGTCATTGCAGCCTTGTCAGTGTCATTGCAGCCTTGTCATTGCAGCCTTGTCAGTGTCATTGCAGCCTTGTCAGTGTCATTGCAGCCTTGTCAGTGTAGCCTTGTTATTGCAGCCTTGTCAGTGTCATTTCAGCCTTGTCAGTGTTATTGCAGCCTTGTCAGTGTCATTGCAGCCTTGTCATTGCAGCCTTGTCAGTGTCATTGCAGCCTTGTCAGTGTCATTGCAGCCTTGTCAGTGTAGCCTTGTCAATGTAGCCTTGTCAGTGTAACCTTGTCATTGCAGCCTTGTCAGTGTAGCCATGTCATTGCAGCCTTGTCAGTGTCATTGCAGCCTTGTCGGTGTCATTGCAGCCTTGTCAGTGTAGTCTTGTCAGTGTAACCATGTCATTGCAGCCTTGTCATTGCAGCCTTGTCAGTGTCATTGCAGCCTTGTCATTGCATCCTTGTCAGTGTCATTGCAGCCTTGTCAGTGTCATTGCAGCCTTGTCAGTGTCATTGCAGCCTTGTCAGTGTAGCCTTGTTATTGCAGCCTTGTCAGTGTCATTTCAGCCTTGTCAGTGTTATTGCAGCCTTGTCAGTGTAGCCTTGTCATTGCAGCCTTGTCAGTGTCATTGCAGCCTTGTCAGTGTAGCCTTGTCAGTGTAACCTTGTCATTGCAGCCTTGTCAGTGTAGCCTTGTCATTGCAGCCTTGTCATTGCAGCCTTGTCATTGCAGCCTTGTCAGTGTCATTGCAGCCTTGTCAGTGTCATTGCAGCCTTGTCAGTGTAGTCTTGTCAGTGTAACCTTGTCAGTGTAGCCATGTCATTGCAGCCTTGTCATTGCATCCTTGTCAGTGTCATTGCAGCCTTGTCATTGCAGCCTTGTCAGTGTCATTGCAGTCTTGTCATTGCAGCCTTGTCAGTGTCATTGCAGCCTTGTCAGTGTCATTGCAGCCTTGTCAGTGTAGCCTTGTTATTGCAGCCTTGTCAGTGTCATTGCAGCCTTGTCAGTGTCATTGCAGCCTTGTCAGTGTAGCCTTGTTATTGCAGCCTTATCAGTGTCATTGCAGCCTTGTCAGTGTAGTCTTGTCATTGCAGCCTTGCTCCAGTGTCATTGCAGCATTGTTATTGCAGCCTTCCAGTTTAAAAATGGCGCAGCCAAGATACAGAGCCGGATGTCCTGTGTATCTTGGCGGCGCTCGGGGGCTCTCGGCTACTCTCGCAGTCCCGCCCTATGATGGACATAACAGAGGTCCAATGGCGGGACTGGGCATGACTGTGAACGGAGCCGAGAGGAGCCGAGTGCCGCCGAGATACACATAGCCGAGTGTCCTCGGCTAGGCTCGGCTCCACTCACAGTCACGCCCAGTCCCTGTGTTATGTCCATCATAGGGGCAGGACTGGGCGTGACTGTGAGCCGTGCCGAGCCTAGCCGAGTACACTCGGTTATGTGTATCTCGGCGGCTCGCTCCTCCGCTCACAATCAGCGGGGGATCGGCGTATAACACGCACCCACGATTTTCCCCTGATCTTGTCAGTGTCATTGCAGCCTTGTCAGTGTCATTGCAGCCTTGTCAGTGTAGCCATGTCATTGCAGCCTTGTCATTGCAGCCTTGTCAGTGTAGCCTTGTCAGTGTAGCCTTGTCATTGCATCCTTGTCAGTGTCATTGCAGCCTTGTCTGTGTCATTGCAGCCTTGTCAGTGTAGTCTTGTCAGTGTAACCATGTCATTGCAGCCTTGTCATTGCAGCCTTGTCAGTGTCATTGCAGCCTTGTCATTGCAGCCTTGTCACTGTCATTGCAGTCTTGTCATTGCAGCCTTGTCAGTGTCATTGCAGCCTTGTCATTGCAGCCTTGTCAGTGTCATTGCAGCCTTGTCAGTGTTATTGCAGCCTTGTCAGTGTAGCCTTGTCATTGCAGCCTTGTCAGTGTCATTGCAGCCTTGTCAGTGTAGCCTTGTTATTGCAGCCTTGTCAGTGTCATTGCAGCCTTGTCAGTGTAGTCTTGTCAGTGTAACCATGTCATTGCAGCCTTGTCATTGCAGCCTTGTCAGTGTCATTACAGCCTTGTCATTGCAGCCTTGTCAGTGTCATTGCAGCCTTGTCAGTGTAGCCTTGTTATTGCAGCCTTGTCTGTGTCATTGCAGCCTTGTCAGTGTAGTCTTGTCAGTGTAACCATGTCATTGCAGCCTTGTCATTGCAGCCTTGTCAGTGTCATTACAGCCTTGTCATTGCAGCCTTGTCACTGTCATTGCAGTCTTGTCATTGCAGCCTTGTCAGTGTCATTGCAGCCTTGTCATTGCAGCCTTGTCAGTGTCATTGCAGCCTTGTCAGTGTCATTGCAGCCTTGTCAGTGTAGCCTTGGTTTTGCAGCCTTGTCAGTGTCATTTCAGCCTTGTCAGTGTTATTGCAGCCTTGTCAGTGTCATTGCAGCCTTGTCATTGCAGCCTTGTCAGTGTCATTGCAGCCTTGTCAGTGTCATTGCAGCCTTGTCAGTGTAGCCTTGTCAATGTAGCCTTGTCAGTGTAACCTTGTCATTGCAGCCTTGTCAGTGTAGCCATGTCATTGCAGCCTTGTCAGTGTCATTGCAGCCTTGTCGGTGTCATTGCAGCCTTGTCAGTGTAGTCTTGTCAGTGTAACCATGTCATTGCAGCCTTGTCATTGCAGCCTTGTCAGTGTCATTGCAGCCTTGTCATTGCATCCTTGTCAGTGTCATTGCAGCCTTGTCAGTGTCATTGCAGCCTTGTCAGTGTCATTGCAGCCTTGTCAGTGTAGCCTTGTTATTGCAGCCTTGTCAGTGTCATTTCAGCCTTGTCAGTGTTATTGCAGCCTTGTCAGTGTAGCCTTGTCATTGCAGCCTTGTCAGTGTCATTGCAGCCTTGTCAGTGTAGCCTTGTCAGTGTAACCTTGTCATTGCAGCCTTGTCAGTGTAGCCTTGTCATTGCAGCCTTGTCATTGCAGCCTTGTCATTGCAGCCTTGTCAGTGTCATTGCAGCCTTGTCAGTGTCATTGCAGCCTTGTCAGTGTAGTCTTGTCAGTGTAACCTTGTCAGTGTAGCCATGTCATTGCAGCCTTGTCATTGCATCCTTGTCAGTGTCATTGCAGCCTTGTCATTGCAGCCTTGTCAGTGTCATTGCAGTCTTGTCATTGCAGCCTTGTCAGTGTCATTGCAGCCTTGTCAGTGTCATTGCAGCCTTGTCAGTGTAGCCTTGTTATTGCAGCCTTGTCAGTGTCATTGCAGCCTTGTCAGTGTCATTGCAGCCTTGTCAGTGTAGCCTTGTTATTGCAGCCTTATCAGTGTCATTGCAGCCTTGTCAGTGTAGTCTTGTCATTGCAGCCTTGCTCCAGTGTCATTGCAGCATTGTTATTGCAGCCTTCCAGTTTAAAAATGGCGCAGCCAAGATACAGAGCCGGATGTCCTGTGTATCTTGGCGGCGCTCGGGGGCTCTCGGCTACTCTCGCAGTCCCGCCCTATGATGGACATAACAGAGGTCCAATGGCGGGACTGGGCATGACTGTGAACGGAGCCGAGAGGAGCCGAGTGCCGCCGAGATACACATAGCCGAGTGTCCTCGGCTAGGCTCGGCTCCACTCACAGTCACGCCCAGTCCCTGTGTTATGTCCATCATAGGGGCAGGACTGGGCGTGACTGTGAGCCGTGCCGAGCCTAGCCGAGTACACTCGGTTATGTGTATCTCGGCGGCTCGCTCCTCCGCTCACAATCAGCGGGGGATCGGCGTATAACACGCACCCACGATTTTCCCCTGATCTTGTCAGTGTCATTGCAGCCTTGTCAGTGTCATTGCAGCCTTGTCAGTGTAGCCATGTCATTGCAGCCTTGTCATTGCAGCCTTGTCAGTGTAGCCTTGTCAGTGTAGCCTTGTCATTGCATCCTTGTCAGTGTCATTGCAGCCTTGTCTGTGTCATTGCAGCCTTGTCAGTGTAGTCTTGTCAGTGTAACCATGTCATTGCAGCCTTGTCATTGCAGCCTTGTCAGTGTCATTGCAGCCTTGTCATTGCAGCCTTGTCACTGTCATTGCAGTCTTGTCATTGCAGCCTTGTCAGTGTCATTGCAGCCTTGTCATTGCAGCCTTGTCAGTGTCATTGCAGCCTTGTCAGTGTTATTGCAGCCTTGTCAGTGTAGCCTTGTCATTGCAGCCTTGTCAGTGTCATTGCAGCCTTGTCAGTGTAGCCTTGTTATTGCAGCCTTGTCAGTGTCATTGCAGCCTTGTCAGTGTAGCCTTGTTATTGCAGCCTTGTCAGTGTCAATGTAGCCTTGTCAGTGTAACCTTGTCATTGCAGCCTTGTCAGTGTAGCCTTGTCAGTGTAGCCTTGTCATTGCAGCCTTGTCATTGCAGCCTTGTCAGTGTCATTGCAGCCTTGTCAGTGTCATTGCAGCCTTGTCAGTGTCATTGCAGCCTTGTCAGTGTAGTCTTGTCAGTGTAACCTTGTCAGTGTAGCCATGTCATTGCAGCCTTGTCATTGCATCCTTGTCAGTGTCATTGCAGCCTTGTCATTGCATCCTTGTCAGTGTCATTGCAGCCTTGTCATTGCAGCCTTGTCAGTGTCATTGCAGCCTTGTCATTGCAGCCTTGTCAGTGTCATTGCAGCCTTTTCAGTGTCATTGCAGCCTTGTCAGTGTAGCCTTGTTATTGCAGCCTTGTCAGTGTCATTGCAGCCTTGTCAGTGTTATTGCAGCCTTGTCAGTGTAGCCTTGTTATTGCAGCCTTATCAGTGTCATTGCAGCCTTGTCAGTGTAGTCTTGTCATTGCAGCCTTGCTCCAGTGTCATTGCAGCATTGTTATTGCAGCCTTCCAGTTTAAAAATGGCGCAGCCAAGATACAGAGCCGGATGTCCTGTGTATCTTGGCGGCGCTCGGGGGCTCTCGGCTACTCTCGCAGTCCCGCCCTATGATGGACATAACAGAGGTCCAATGGCGGGACTGGGCATGACTGTGAACGGAGCCGAGCCACTCGGTTATGTGTATCTCGGCGGCTCGCTCCTCCGCTCACAATCAGCGGGGGATCGGCGTATAACACGCACCCACGATTTTCCCCTGATTTTAAGGAGAAAAAAGTGCGTGTTATACGCCAATAAATATGGGTATATCACTTTATATCACTATATATATATATATATATATATATATATATATATATATATATATCACTTTAATATACTAGGAGTGGGTTTTATTAGCTCCCCTGTTGCTGGCAAGTCCAGGTTCTGGGTATCCTGTAGTGCCCCCCCCCCATGTAATCCTCCATAGCTAGTTATAAATAGCGCAGTTTGTCATTTTGTTGTGTTTTTTGTTTCCCCTCGGATTCAAACATATCCCGGCTGATTCTCCAACATCACAATCAGAAAGGGAAGAAAAGACACAATGCAACAGTTGTGAGTAGTGCGAGCGCGCCGCCCTCGCAGGATAATTCCGTAGGCGCCATGCACACATAACATTGCACAATGAGAACGCGCAGTCGGAGATGTGACGAGCTCGCCGGCGAGTGACCCGGCGTACAGAGAACGTTTCTGTTGTCTTTTGCCATCTGCTGTTCTCATCATTAAATCTGAACACCCATCTGCTGCGCAATCTCATCTCCCTGCCGCCTCTGAATTCCCAGCGAACGGCGTCACTCGCTATAATGCGCTCGCTTCATCTCTGCTGTAATTATTATAAACAGGGCGCGGCTGCCACCATCTTCACATGCGGCGCATTACGAATGATCTCTTAGCACTAGAATCCTCAACTACATTAACCTCTTCAGCTCTGGAAGGTTTTAACCCCCCCTTCATAACCAGGCCATTTTTTGCGATACAGCACTGCGTTATTTTAACTGACAATTGCACGGTCGTGCGACGCTGTACCCAAGCAAAATTGATGTCCTTTTTTCCCACAAATAGAACTTTCTTTTGGTGGTATTTGATCACCTCTGCGGTTTTTTATTTTTTGCACTATAAACAAAACAAAAAAACACTATTTTTTTACTTTCTGCTATAAAACACATCCAATAAAAAAAAAGTAAAAAATCTAATTTCTTCATCAGTTTAGGCCAATATGTATTCTGCTACATATTTTTGGTAATACAAATCCCAATAAATGTGTAGTGATTGGTTTGCGTAAACGTTATTATGTCTACAAACTATGGGATATGTTTATGCAATTTTTATTGATTGATTTATTGATTTTTCTTTTTAGTAATGGTGGCAATCAGCAACTTATACCGCTATAAGTCGCTGATCGCCACCATTACTAAAAAGAAAAATCAATAAAACAATCAATAAAAATTCCATAAATCTATCCCATAGTTTGTAGGCGTTATAACTTTTGCGCAAACCGATCAATACACATTTATTGAGATTTGTATTACCAAAAATATGTAGCAGAATACATATTGGCTTAAACTGATGAAGAAATTAGATTTTTTTTACATATTCTTATAATGACTGCGATGTTGGGGCAGACAAATCAGACACTAATTGACACTTTTTTGGGGACCTGTGACACCAATACAGTGATCCGTTCTAAACAATATGCACTGTCACTGTACTAATTACACTGGCAGGGAAGGGGTTAACATCAGGGGGCGATCAAAGGGTTACATTTGTTCCTAGGGAGTGCTTGCTAACTGGGTGGGGGAGGGGCTTGTACTGTAAGAAGACGGAGATCCGTGTTCCTGCTTAGCAGAAACACAGGATCTCTGTCTTCTCCTGTCACACAACGGCGATCTGCCTGGTTTACATAGGCAAACTGCCATTCTGTCCGCCTTGGGAACAACGGAGACCAGGTCCAATCACAGCGGGAACGGGTCGCCGGCGGCGAGCGTGCGCGCCCCAGGAAGGGGTGTTGCTGAACACAGCTATAATATATATGTATATATAGTAGCTGGGCTGCCCACCCTAAGCTGATCTACTAATGGGAGGGTTGGAAGGGGGGAGGATGGGGGTGCAGCTGGACACAGCTATTATATATATATATTTAGTAGCTGAGCTGCCCAACCTGACCTGGTCTTCTAAAGGGTGGGGGGGGGGGAATGGGGGTGCAGCTGGACATATCTATTTTAGATATAATATACACATAGTAACTGAGCTGGTCTGATAACGGGGGTGCTGCTGGACACAGCTATATATATATGTACAGTAGCTGCACCGCCAACCCTGAGCTGGTCTGATAAGGGGGGGGAGGGGTGACACCATGATTTTACGCACCAGGTGACACCAAACCTAGTGACGCCACTGGGCTTGTCTCAGCTCAGTGAATGCAAACAAGAAGAAGGATCATTTTAGTTGCCACACATCCAACAAAATCTATAGGTAGCGATGGTCAGAGCAGCCTCAGACCAGACTCCATCCAGGCCATGCCCCCCCTCAACTCGTTTCGCCTGCCCGCGGGGATGTGTCATAGAGGTCCTTCAAGGCTGAGTCCAGTGGACAGGACGAAACATGTCAGGGTGGGCAAGGCCTGGATGGAGTCTGAGCTGAGGCGGTTGTTACCATCACTACCTATGGGTTTTGTTGGATGTGTAGGAATGATCCTTCTCCTTGTTTGCATATTTCAGAGGAAATTGAGATATTCACGCATTTATTTCCTTGGTGAGTCAGTCTATTTCTTGGCCTATTCGTCTTTGTTTCGGCCTCCCATCTTTTTTCTTGCGCAGTTAGCACTTCAAGAGCACTTCATTGAGGGTCACAGATCATTCCCATCTATTCTGATTTTCATGGCAGTTTCTGTTGGCTTTCGTTCTTTATTTTTCGACCTTAGTATCCTCCTTTTACCTTTATAATCCTCTTGGTACTACCAGCTCCTCCTGAGCCCTCAGGAGTGGAATGGCCCACAGAGTAAAGAGTAATGACCTTCTTCTATTTGCTTGGTGTCCATCCTCTGAGGAAAAGGCTTCTACAACAGCGGCCTGCTATGCAGTGTATTGAAACATCTCCTTTTAGCAGGCCTACATTTACAGCCATGTCTCCTCCTTCTTTCTACGGCTCCCCTCTGAGGATTCAGTCACACAAATCTTCCCAAATTCAGGCTTTGCTGTGCTGCCTGCCTCTTTAGATAACCCATAATGCTCTGGGAATTTATTTTCTTGTCATCTGTTTGATGTCTATTGACAACAGAAAAATTGTATATGTATAATATCGATACAATGCATTAAGACTGTCTTTACAAGAATGACAACTACCCAAGTTTTTTTTTTCAAATATGAGCTTTATTCAACTGTAACGGAGGGAGAGGTCCCAATATAACAGACATTTAGACAATACAGTACATATTACATAAACCACAAACATTGTGAAAAAGTATAGGTAATTGTGATATACCGAACCTTAAAATACACAGGAGAAGGTAGTAAATAACCTATGGAGTAATATATAACATTTATTCCATGTGCGTCCCGACGCCAATGGGCCTCTACCCTGCCTTTTCCCTTTTTTCCATAAAAAAAGAACTGTTTAGAGAAACAAAAGGGATGAAAAGGAGGTCTAGAAAAGTAAAGTGGGAGAAAGAAAGGGAGGAAAAGAGGCGGAGGGGGGGTATGCCAGAGCGAGGGTAGGCCTAAAGAAACAATCTATGTTCCGGAATATTGGCATAATAAGCTATGAACCCAGGAGAGAGACTCCTTCTTCTGAGTAAATAACAATATTCCAGATCGTCCAGGTGTCTGAGTATTTCTCACGTTTATGTTGCGCTGTGAGGACGAGGTCTTCGATTTTGTTCAGTTCTTCCACCTTGCGGAGCCATTCCGCAATGGTTGGTGGGCACTGTTGCTTCCAATGAAGTGGTATACATGCCTTGGCGGCATTCAGTAAGTGACGTATCAGAGATTTTTTATATCTTTTAATCGGGATTGTTGAGAGGTGCAGGAGGAAGAACGCCACATCGTCAGGGATCACATAATCAGTACATTTCTGAGTGATGCGACGAACCTCCTTCCAGAAATTCTGTAGGTTAGGACCAAAAGATGTGAAGCATTGAACCCTCTCCCTCCCCACATCGCCAGCATCGATCTGAGGTGGCCGGAAAACATTTATGTAATCTGGAGGGGGTGAGGTACTATCTTTTTAGAATTTTATAGTTCGTCTCCTGTATTTTGGTGCACAGTTGATGATCTTTTGTTTTTGTATCTCTGAAAAATTGCGGTTAAGGTCCCTTTCCCATCTAACTAGACAGGGTAGATGTGGTTGTGTAGAGGGCGTGTTGAGTAGCATGTACATTTTGGAGAGAGTCTTCGCTAATGGTTCATTCATTACCTGTGCAGTACTCTTCAAAGGTTGTCGGGAGAAGTCTTGAGGGTTAGGGATTAAATGTAAGAAGTGATGCACTTTCACCGCTTTCCAAAAAGGAAGTTGGTACATGCCTGTCGCGTTCGTTAATTCTGGTAGCGTCGGCCAACGTCCATCCGTCACAAATTTGGCAGCATGGTCAAAGCCCGATCTTCGCAGGGAGTCAAATTCAATGGAATGGATGCCCGGCGCAAAATTTGGGTTTCCCAGGATCGGATATAAAGGAGAGTTGCTCGAGGTAAGGGAGTATTGAATAGACACCTGACTACTGTATCGTAATGTGGTACCCAATAGGGGGTGTGTTTTCAATCCCGAGGGGAGGAGGTCATAACACCAGAATGCACTTTTCAATGGTATGTCAGTTTGAGCTTGTTCTATCCGAACCCAGAGCTTAGTCCTCGCGTTGCGTCTCCAGTCAAGAATACGACCTAACTGGGTAGCCAGGAAGTATTGTCTGATATCTGGGAGCGCTAGGCCTCCATATTGTTTGGGAAGTGAAAGCATTGTCCTACGTATGCAAGGTTTTTTGTTGGCCCAGATAAATCGGGTAAATAGAGCATGTACTTGTTTAAAGAATGAGTGCGATATGTGGACTGGGAGAGCTTGAAGCAGATATATAAATTTAGGTAAAATGCAAATTTTTATGAGGTTACATCTGCCGAACCAGGAATGTAGACCTCTGTTCCAATTCTCTAAAAGGGAGCGAGCTTTAGTCAGAATGGGGGGGAAGTTCAATTCATATGTGCGTTTGATATCAATTGGAATATTCATACCTAAGTATTTTGGAGCCACTGACGTCCATTTAAAACGGAAGCTGGCTTGCATAGATTGCATGGCAAGGGGGGCGATTGCAATGCCCATAGCGGCCGATTTGGTGAAGTTGATTTTTAAATTTGAAAGAGCACCATATGTGTCAAATTCTTTAAGGAGGTTTGGTAGAGAAATCGTGGGGTTAGATAGTGAGAAGAGTAGGTCATCTGCATATGCTGAGATTTTGCATTGGGTATCTCCCATGGGGAGCCCTTGAATGTCTGGATGTTGTCTTATTTTACATAAAAATGGCTCTAGGGAAAGTGCGAAGAGAAGGGGTGACAGAGGACACCCCTTTCTCGTTCCATTTGTGATGGGGAAAGGGGACGAGAGTATCCCGTTCGCCTTCACTTGTGCCGTGGGATTCGAGTATATCTTGTTTATCCATCTAATCATCCTGTCTCCTATGCCTATATGGCGAAGTACTGTAAACATGAAGTTCCAATTGACTCTATCAAATGCTTTTTCAACGTCTGTGCTTAAAAATACACATGGGGAGCCATTAGCGTTCGCCGTATAGAGGAGATTTAATACTTTTATAGTGTTATCTCAAGCCTCTCTGGTGGGTATAAAGCCCACCTGATCTAAGTGGATTAATGACTGGAGATGTTGGGACAAACGGGTTGCTAGAATTTTGGAAAACAATTTTAAGTCAATGTTCAGCAAGGATATGGGTCTGTAGCTCCCACATGAAGTCGGGTCTTTACCTTCTTTGGGGATAAGCGATATGTGGGCCTTTAGCATGTCTCTGGAAAAAGTTGCCTCAGCTCCAACTTTATTAAAAAATGCTACCATACGTGGGCCCAAAAGGGGAAGGAAAGTTTTGTAATATTGGGTGGTGTACCCATCCGGTCCCGGGGCTTTTCCTGGTTTCATGGCGCCGATGGCGTTTTGGAGTTCTTCTAGAGTGATTGGTGAATCTAGCTCCTCACTTATTTCGGTGGCGAGAGAGGGAATTTGAGAAGATTGTACGTAATCGTCCATAACAGTTTGGGAGGCTGGGTTGTGTGGTATATTATATAGTTTGTCATAGAAGTCTCTAAACACATTTGATATCTGTTCTGGCAGTGTAACTTTTTGGGAATCCGGCCCTACTATGTGTGGGATGTAGGCTGCTTGTTTCTGTTCCCGAACTGCTCTGGCTAGAATCTTCCCACATTTGTCGCCGGACTCGTAAGTGGTTTGTCGGCAGCATTGCAACGCTGCTTTGGTCTTATAATGTAGTAAGTCTGTAATTTGTTTGCGTAACGTCCCAAGTTCTATCGCTGAGGTCTGGGATGGGGCATGTTTATGGCATGCTTCCACAATAGACAGGGCATCGAGGAGCTTTGTCAACTGTTCATTTCTTTCCCTCTTTATGCGCGCTCCATGTTTAATCAGCAGGCCCCTAAGGACTGCTTTATGGGCCTCCCACAAAACACTGGGGTCACATTCCTGTTGATCGTTTTCCCGAAAGTATGAGGTCAATGTTTGTGTCGCGTCAGCTAAAACTTCGGGAATCTGGAGGAGACTCTCGTTCAGTCGCCAGACCCTTGACCTAGACGCGGATGTCCCGTGAGAGTGTATGTGAGGGTGATAGGAGCATGGTCTGACCATGTGATGAGGCCTATGGATGAGTCTACCACCGAGTGTAGTTGATTATGGGGTATCAAAAAGTAGTCTATTCTGGAGTAGAGTTTGTGGGTTTGCGAATAGATAGTATAGTCACGCTCTCCCGAGTGTTGGAGTCGCCACACGTCAACCAATTGCGCTTTATGTAGGGAGTTAGCTATGCACTTTCTATGTGTCGGAGGTACTGAGGAGTGTCCAGAGGACGTATCCGAGAATGGGATAAGGGGGATATTAAAGTCCCCACCTAGGATCAGCTGGCCAGCCGTAAACTCCCCCAGTTTGTCTAAAATGCTTGTGATAAAGGTGTCCTGATGTTCATTAGGGGCGTAAATCGACGCCAATGTGAGTGGGGTGTCGCCGACTAGCCCTCTTAAGAACACGAAACGTCCTTCCGGGTCTTTGAGCGCTGCTTGGCACTGCCATGGAAGTCTACTCGAAATTAATATAGATACTCCCTTAGTTTTGGCTGCGGGGTTCGTTGAGTGATATGCCACCGGGAAGAATCTATTTTTAAGCAACGGGAACTTATCGTGCTTAAAATGGGTTTCCTGGATAAAGGCAACATCTGCCCGGGAGTTCCGGAGGTCAGTTAAGAGCATCTGTCTCTTTTCTGGTATATTTAAGCCCTTCACGTTGAGCGAGACTACTTTTATGGAATCCATCGCCCTGGCTGCCAACGGGGTAGGGAAGGGAAAAAAGTAGGGAGTGGAAGAGGGGAGTAGAAAGAAGAAGTAGATACTGAGGAAGATTAGAAAGAGAAGGTCCACCCAGAAGGGGAGAGAGAGTGAGTCTCGTCCCCTATGTGAGGATGGTAGTACAGAACAGGTCACAACTCAAAGACCTGAATCTACTAAGGTAACAAGTAATGACTTGAATATACACGTCACCACCCAAAAGAGCCCTGGGGATGCGTGTGGGCCTAGTTGGGGGAGGAGTTAGATCGTGACTGGAAGAGAAAGGTCCCGACTCTCCCACCCACCCAAGTAGGAACTTGGAAGTAATTATAGAAGCAAAATGAATATAAAATGAACAGTGATGACATAGAACATAAAACATTAAATCAAGCACTATCACTGAGGGATCCCAAATACAAGTAAAGGAAACCATTAACATTTTCCCAGCCAATCTGTAACACCCTGTAACTTACTCTCCCACTACTACTCCTGTCCTCAATACATCTCCGTGCCCGAACCTGCTGCAGAGGAACTCCTCTAGCACATCTGGATAAGGGATAAGGGGTGTTCCCGGTGCTTCCTACTCATCCCATCTACCTCTCTTAGGGGACGCCCACCCCCCCCTACATTAGGATATCCTTCAGGCTCTTCTCCCCTACTCCCCTACATACAACAGAGCCCCCTCCCGTAGATGGCCCCTGCTTGGGATCTATCTAGACTAAACCGGAACCTCTCTTCTCACTGTCGTATGGCCCTTGCCATTGATCCCCCAGTCTGGCGAAAGGTACGCAAATAACCTTATGTCCTCTTCTAAGTTGGGTATTAACATATCGCCTTGCTGGTCTCCCCATGCTTTACCCAGAATACCAGTAAAGTGTTACAGCACATATGTCCCTCGAGTAGACACCCCACATTATGGAATGATAGGAAGTAATACTACGGATCTATGTAGTAGATTAAACAGTAACCTCAGCTTGTCTCTTCATCTTTTGGGAAGACTAGTGTTTAGCCACAAAAATAAACATCATAGTTTCTAACACCATTAGTAATATATGACCGTTGTCTACACCATATTCAATATGAGTTCTAGCGACTGTACCAGGAGAGAGTCAACCTTCTCAGGGCATGTAGGTGGTCCGGCATCCACAATTGTCCTCCGGATAACAGTGATTTGTTTTGTGTCTCCTCTGAAGTTTCACTATTCCCACCTCCGAAATCATTCCGACCATAGACAGAAAGATAAGTGTCCAGCGTATTGGTCAAGTTATTGTATTCCCACAAAATAGAAAGCAAGATGCCCGTCGTAAGTCAGGGATGTACTGGGGGAAGAGTTTGGGTGCTGTCAGTCCAAATTTAAATGATGTTTGCATCGGGGGTGGGGGACCGACTAACCATTATGCCAACTGGGCAGTACAAGGTGTAAAAAACCCGGTTGCTCGGGGGCGGGGGGATGGCTTGTTCCAAAACCAGTGCCTAAATGGGCGATCCACATCAAGACCGCGTGTAGGTGAAACCCCATAGCATGTCAGGCATCAGGGGGAGACCAGGGATCCCCGGGGGGGCAAAAAGGCTCTCACTCATAGCCAGAGGGGAATTCCAGTCGAGTCCAGCTGAGGCACAGGCGGGAACAAAGGGATCCGTGGAAGGAGATCCTCCTAAACTTTGGATCCCGGGAGCAGGAGCTCACTATGAAAAAACTAGGCAGTGGGAGAGAAACCAAAAAAAAAAAAAAGGGTGCTATGGCGGGTATGTGTGAAGGGAGAAGATACTCATGCTTCCTAAATGTCCTCAGGAGATACTGCACGGGAGCCTCGCCTATTCCTCAGAGGTCTCGGAGGCAATCCGCCGCTTGCTGTGGAGTTGTTTCTATGACTCTGAAATCTCGGAATGAAGCCCAACCAGTTCGGGACATCGATCGGCTCCGCTGTCAAGAAATCGAACAGAGCAGGCAGCGAGTCTGGTGAGCGGAGCGTGAAGGAGCGCTGATCTTTCCGAAAAGTAACTGATAGGGGGAAGCCCCACCGGTAGGTAGCATTGTGTCTCCGTGCCAAATCCAGGAGAGGTTTCAAAAGTGCCCGGCGTTGAAGCGTTGCCCTGGAGATATCTGGTAGGATTGTAAGTGCCGCTCCGTCTAGCTCCAGGTCTTGTGTTTCCCATGCCTTACGTGCGATAATGTCTTTATGGGCATAATGGTGAAGCCGGCAAATGACGTCCTGGGGTCTGGCGGGATCCTCTGATCTGGGACCCAGTGCCCTATGTATGCGATCAAACTCCAGACGACCTTGTATTTGGTCGCCCGCCACCCTCCGGAAAATGTCAGCCACAGTGTCTTCTAAATCCGCCGGCCCTGTTGCCTCAGGGAGGCCGCGGAGTCACAGATTATTCCTGCGACTCCTGTCCTCCATTTCTTCCATGTGCAATTGTAAACCCAGCGACATCTCAGCCTGGGACCTGTGTTGTGCTTCAAGTGCCGTGACTCTACGGTCGATCACCAACATAGAGGTCTCTCCCGCCGTGAGTCTATCGGACAAGGAATTTACCTCCTGTTTGACCGCGTGGAGCTCTTTGCGGTGCGCCGCCGCCATGCGACCTATCAGGGTTTCAATGTCAGCCTTCGTTGGTAAGGCCTGAAGAATGGCCCTCAATTCCTCATCTGCTCCAAACATCAGGGGTGGCTGCGGTGACATCCGTGGATCAGTCGATAGGGATGGCGGAAAGTTGGAAAAGATCTCCGGGCTTTGAGATCTTGTAGGTGAGTTTAGTTGAATGTTGTGCATAGGGCTTGAAGAATGGGAGGCATGTGCTGTCGCCATCTTGAGTTCCGGAGATCCCGACTGCAGATGTTGAAATATCCTCAGTATTAGCCCCTGTGCCGAGACCGAAGGAGTCGGTTTGTTGGTCTTTTTGTTCTTCTTTGACGTATGTTTCTTAGAAGAGAGCATTATGCAGTCAAAGGAGCTATACTAGCTGGGTGAGATAGGAGAAGGTCGGGAGCTTCACTCAAACGTGTCTCTACTCAGCCATGTCCAGACCACGCCCCCTTTTTTTTTAAATATATATATAATTGCAGTTTGTATTAAAGTTTCATACAAAAACAGTATACAATACAAGACAACTACCCCACGATTTTTTTTTTATAATTGCAGTTTTTATTAAAGTTTTGTGTAAAAACAGTATACAAAACAGGACAACTACCAGAGTTTTTTTTTATAAATTGTAGTTTTTATTAAAGCTTTATTTAAAAACAGTATACAAAACCGGACAACTAACCCAGTTTTTGTTTTACAAATGTAGTTTTTATTAAAGTTGTATCTAAAAACAGTGTACAAAGCAGGGCAGCTACAGCAGTTTTTAACTAGCTTTTGAAGTAAGGTGCACATGGAAGGGCTTTGCACAGCAAAAAAACAAAAGATTTCCCAGTACACTTACCAGCTAACCTGCAAATAAATCAAAAAGGCACAATCTAACACTTGGCATTAAAAACAGAGGTCTTAGTTGCATACATTTGCATATGGGGAAGCCGCACTTCTTCACCAAGGCTCCTCTGTAAAGTGCGGTCCTAAGGCCTCGTTCACACAAGGTGTATGAATCCGTACCCCGTGTGAGGGCGGTGGGTACAAGCGCTCCGTGCATCCCCCATGCAGGCAGTCATATTGCACACATTTGCAAATGTATGTGGAAGCTGCACTGCCTCGTCAAGGCTCCTCTGTACAGTGCAGTTTTTTTTTTGTGTTTTTTTTTGTATGATTATCCAGACCCCACAGTTGATGTAGAGGAAGGCGAAAAAAACCCTGATGAAGCATGGTGTAATTTGCTCCAACAGGGAAAAAATTCCTTCCTGACCCCCGAAGGCGATCGGATTGCTCCCTGGATTATACATCTGTGGGTGGACATCACAATATCTTTTGATGGTTTTCAGTTTAAAACTGCTTGTTTGATGAATATCAAGAAGTAAAGTCCAAAAATGAGGAATCTTTCTTCATCTGGATCTTCTGAAGATGATATCAATGTCTTTACAGATGAACTGTCCTCTCCAAATTTCTCATGAATATATCGGTATATACGTCCAATACAGGTAGTATGTCACATCAAGAACTATTGTCCAAATATGAGGAATCTTCATCATCATGTCCATCCACCCCTTTAAGGGGACGCAGCGGCTGGACAAACACAGCCCTAATTTGACAGGTGTGCAGGTGCGGGTGAGTGGCCCTGAATGCACACAAATTAGGACCTGTGTTCCCCGGCTGCCCCGCTGCTCCGTCCCCATAGCGTAACATAGGCTGACAGCACCCTGCTGTTGGTGGGCTTGCTAGTTGGCATCCTGCTGTGGGTGGCTTGCTGGTTGGGACCCTGATGTGGGTGGGCTTTTTGGCTGGCACCCTGCTGAGGGTGGCTCATCTGTACAGGGCAGTTTTTTTTTGTTTGAATTTGAATAGTTGTTCATCTGGATCTTCTGAAGATGATATCAGTAACCTCATTGATGTTTAATTCCTGCCACTTATATACTTTGTTTTCTCTATAGTCGTTCCAATCCATTTGGTATTTTTAATTTTTGTATGTTTTATGTCTTTATCAGCTTTAGCTAAAAACTTTTGTCTTTGAGCAGATTTTTCTTTGTATCCTGACGTATCTTTGAATAGACTAAATTTTTCTTTTAATTCAGCTATTTTTGTGGCTATTTTTTGGAGTTGGAGCAGTGTGACCGCATGCAAACGGAGGTGTGCCAGAGTCACAGGGTCTAAGAAGCCACCTGGTCTTCAGGCCTCGCAGTCATAGGGGCCTTGCACAGCTGGCTAGTTTCTTTCTTTCCTTCCATCTTTCTTTCTTTCTTTCCTTCCATCCTTCTTTCTTTCTTTCTTTCTTTCGCGGTGGCCTCAGGCCTCGCAGTCATAGGGGCCTCGCACAGCTGGAAACGGAGGTGTGCCAGAGTCACAGGGTCTAAGAAGCCACCTGGTCTTCAGGCCTCGCAGTCATAGGGGCCTTGCACAGCTGGCTAGTTTCTTTCTTTCCTTCCATCTTTCTTTCTTTCTTTCTTTCCTTCCAACCTTCTTTCTTTCTTTCTTTCGCGGTGGCCTCAGGCCTCGCAGTCATAGGGGCCTCGCACAGCTGGCTAGTTTACCTAATTAAGAAAGATGTATATAAATAACACTGCGCTAACCCAATATGCAAAAAGCAGCTACATAGAATATGACCAATATTAAAAATACAAATACAAATAAAAATGTAGCGCTAATGATAATGACCAATGGTGGAAAACACATCAGTGATGGTGGCCATTAGAGAGGGCCCATGAATGAAGCACTTGTGACGTGATATCAATTAATATGTGATGGGAAAAATACAATAAAGTCCCAATATGTAGCCATAAACCAGACAATGAAAAGTCCCAGAATAAAGTTAATTGATCAGTGCTTGCTGAACTGGCCGTGATTCGAGGCAGGGAAGATGGTAACCCATGAAGTGGGGGAGAGGTTTACTAGAACTGGAGCACTCAGAATCTGGTGCAGCTGTGAATGGTAGACAATCAGCACATGTGCTTCATTCATGGGCCCTCATCAATGGCCACCATCACTGATGTGTTTTCCACCATTGGTCATTATCATTAGCGCTACATTTTTATTTGTATTTTAGTTTACCTAATTACCTTTCTTTCTTTCTTTCTTTCTTTCTTTCTTTCTTTCTTTCGCGGTGGCCTCAAGCCTTGCAGTCATAGGGGCCTCGCACAGCTGGCTAGTTTACCTAATTAAGAAAGATGTATATAAATAACACTGCGCTAACCCAATATGCAAAAATTAGCTACATAGAATATGACCAATATTAAAAACAAAAATATGAATAAAAATGTAGCGCTAATGATAATGACCAATGGTGGAAAACACATCAGTGATGGTGGCCATTAGAGAGGGCCCATGAATGAAGCATATGTGACGTGATATCAATTAGTATGTGATGGGAAAAATACAATAAAGTCCCAATATGTAGCCATAAACCAGACAATGAAAAGTCCCAGAATCAAGTTAATTGATCAGTTCTTGCTGAACTGGCCGTGATTCGAGGCAGGGAAGACGGTAACCCATGAAGTGGGGGAGAGGTTTACTAGAACTGGAGCACTCAGAATCTGGTGCAGCTGTGAATGGTAGACAATCAGCACATGTGCTTCATTCATGGGCCCTCTCTAATGGCCACCATCACTGATGTGTTTTCCACCATTGGTCATTATCATTAGCGCTACATTTTTATTTGTATTTTAGTTTACCTAATTACCTTTCTTTCTTTCTTTCTTTCTTTCTTTCTTTCTTTCTTTCTTTCTTTCTTTCTTTCTTTCTTTCTTTCTTTCTTTCTTTCTTTCTTTCTTTCTTTCTTTCTTTCCATCAGTGGCAAGGCTTTCTTGCTGGCACCCTGATGTGGGTGGCTTGCTGGCTGGCACCCTGATGTGGGTGGGCTTGCTTGCTGTCACCCTGATGTAGGTGGCTTGCTTGCTTGCTGTCACCCTGATGTGGGTGGGTTTTCTGGCTGGCACCCTGCTGTGGGTGGACTTTGTGGCTCGCACCCTGCCGTGGGTGGACTTTGTGGCTAGCACTCTGCTGTGGCTGGCTTGCTGGCTGGCACCCTGCTGTGGCTGGCTTGCTGGCTTGCACCATGCTGTGCATGGGCTTGCTGGCTGGCACCCTGATGTGGGTGGACTTGCTGGCTGGCACCCTGATGTGGGTGGCTTGCTTGCTGTCACCCTGATGTGGGTGGGTTTTCTGGCTGGCACCCTGCTGTGGGTGGACTTTGTGGCTGGCACCCTGCCGTGGGTGGACTTTGTGGCTAGCACTCTGCTGTGGCTGGCTTGCTGGCTGGCACCCTGCTGTGGCTGGCTTGCTGGCTTGCACCATGCTGTGCATGGGCTTTCTTGCTGGCACCCTGATGTGGGTGGCTTGCTGGCTGGCACCCTGATGTGGGTGGCTTGCTTGCTGTCACCCTGATGTGGGTGGGTTTTCTGGCTGGCACCCTGCTGTGGGTGGACTTTGTGGCTGGCACCCTGCCGTGGGTGGACTTTGTGGCTGGCACTCTGCTGTGGCTGGCTGGCACCCTGCTGTGGCTGGCTTGCACCATGCTGTGCATGGGCTTGCTGGCTGGCACCCTGATGTGGGTGGGCTTGCTGGCTGGCACCCTGCTGTGAGTAGGCTTTCTTGCTGGCACCCTGATGTGGGTGGCTTGCTGGCTGGCACCCTGATGTTGGTGGGCTTGCTGGCTGGCACCCTGATGTAGGTGGCTTGCTTGCTGTCACCCTGATGTGGGTGGTTTTTCTGGCTGGCACCCTGCTGTGGGTGGACTTTGTGGCTGGCACCCTGCCGTGGGTGGACTTTGTGGCTGGCACTCTGCTGTGGCTGGCTTGCTGGCTGGCACCCTGCTGCAGGTGGGCTTGCTGGCTGGCACCCTAATGTGGGTGGCTAGCTGGCTGGCACCCTCATGTGGGTGGACTTTGTGGCTGGCACCCTGCTGTGGGTGGACTTTGTGGCTGGCACCCTGCTGTGGGTGGGCATCTTATGGCTGGCACTCTGCTGTGGGTGGCTCCTCTGTACAGTGCAGGTTTTTTTTGTTTGATTTTGAATCTTTTTCATCTGGATCTTCTGAAGATGATATCAATGTCTTTACAGATGAACTGTCCTCTCCAAATTTCTCATGACTATATCGGTATATAGGTCCAATCCAGGTAGTAGGTCACATCAAGAACTATTGTCCAAATATGAGGAATCTTCATCATCATGTCCATCCACCCCTTTAAGGGGACACAGCGGCTGGACAAACACAGCCCTAATTTGACAGGTGTGCAGGAGTGGGTGAGTGACCCTGAATGCACACAAATTAGGACCTGTGTTCCCCGGCTGCCCGGCTGCTCCGTCCCCATAGCGTAACATAGGCTGACAGCACCCTGCTGTTGGTGGGCTTGCTGGTTGGCATCCTGCTGTGGGTGGCTTGCTGGTTGGCACTCTGCTGTGGGTGGCTCCTCTGTACAGTGCAGTTTTTTTGTTTGATTTTGAATCTTTGTTCATCTGGATCTTCTGAAGATGATATCAATGTCTTTACAGATGAACTGTCCTCTCCAAATTTCTCATGAATATATCGGTATATAGGTCCAAATCAGGTAGTAGGTCACATCAAGAACTATTGTCCAAATATGAGGAATCTTCATCATTATGTCCATCCACCCCTTTAAGGGGACGCAGCGGCTGGACAAACACAGCCCTAATTTGACAGGTGTGCAGGAGTGGGTGAGTGACCCTGAATGCACACAAATTAGGACCTGTGTTCCCCGGCTGCCCGGCTGCTCCGTCCCCATAGCGTAACATAGGCTGACAGCACCCTGCTGTTGGTGGGCTTGCTGGTTGGCATCCTGCTGTGGGTGGCTCCTCTGTACAGTGCAGTTTTTTTTGTTTGATTTTGAATCTTTGTTCATCTGGATCTTCTGAAGATGATATCAATGTCTTTACAGATGAACTGTCCTCTCCAAATTTCTTCATGAATATATTGGTATATAGGTCAAATCCAGGTATTATGTCACATCAAGAACTATTGTCCAAATATGAGGAATCTTCATCATCATGTCCATCCACCCCTTTAAGGGGACGCAGCGGCTGGACAAACACAGCCCTAATTTGACAGGTGTGCAGGAGTGGGTGAGTGACCCTCAATGCACACAAATTAGGACCTGTGTTCCCCGGTTGCCCAGCTGCTCCGTCCACATAGCGTGACATAAGCTGACAGCACCCTGCTGTTGGTGGGCTTGCTGGTTGGCATCCTGCTGTGGGTGGCTTGCTGGTTGGGACCATGATGTGGGTAGGCTTTTTGGCTAGCACCCTGCTGTGGGTGGGCTTGCTGGCTGGCACCCTGATGTAAGTGGCTTGGTGGCTGGTACACTGATGTGGGTGGCTTGCTGGCTGGCACCCTGCTGGCACACACTGTCAACTAAACACTAAAGAATACACACAAAACACACAAAACACACAACACACTACACACCACACACACTATATGTTGACAGGTGTCCTCAGGACCAGTCGATGTTTAAGAATCCAGGAATGTATATTTTCTTTCCTGGAATGTCCAAAGCCTTTACATCTATCGCTGATGGGGGAAGTCGACAGTTTGTTTCTATGTCCAAGGGCTGCAAAATGAAAAAACAAATATGAGATTCTGTATTCATAGATCTCTGACCTGAGTAAATATCAGAATAATGCTTAAAGCCCAATTCCAGAAACAAGTATAAATTACCCTTGCAGTATTTGTGTGTGTGTGGGGGGGAGGGTTGCCTAGGGGTAGAGGAATAAGGCTTAATAATTTATTCCTTGCTTTGGACGGCCTTCATCTATGCAACCGATCCCTCACAGACCCTCTCTAAAGCTTTCCCAGCCACGGTCACATTTTTACCCCCTCACATACAACATAGGACTGATAGGCCTGTATTGTACATGATGACGCAGAGGGGTTAGGGCTAGGTCCCTCTTTCTCTGCCCCTAGAGTTTACAAGCAATAAAGCATTAGAGTGCAGGGTGGGCTGGGGGTGGTGGTTGCCTACTGCGCAATTTATTTATTTTTTGAGTTGGGCTTTAACATCAAACAACTTCTTGAATACAACCTAGAACCTTCTTCCTCTTTCCATGCAGTGGAGGAGCAGATAGGATACAAATCTAGAAGCAAACAACATGTCTGGTCCCATGCCTTCCACCACATCATGATGGTCGAAGCCAAATGTCCTAGACACCCCAGACATTGTATTATGAACCATTGCACCTTCTCACTTCAACTATCACTCCCAGCTGTGCACCAATGGGGTTTATTTACTAAAACTGGAGAGTGCAAAACCTGGTGCAGCTCTGCATGGTAACCAATCAGCTGACATTTTTTTTGTCAAAGCTTTATTGAACAAGCGGAAAGTTAGAAGCTGATTGGCTACCATACACAGCTGCATCAGATTTTTCACTCACCAGTTTTAGTAAATCATGCCCATTGTGTCTGATGCATAGAAAGTTTCAATCTTATTTACTTCTCCTGTAGAGAATGAAATATTGACTGATTAATCTGTGAGGTTTTCCTACAGGCTGGGATATGTCTGTACCCCCCTACATTAGCTGTAAGGACACAGCAATGCTCCTTACAGTGTGTAACAATCTTCTTTTTGAATCCCCATCCTATAAAGATTTGTGTACTTACCTGGCATACTGAGAAAGGGGGCTGTCCTTTCCCTTTTTCCAGCGACTTCCAATCAATAAGCCTCATGAATGAATGCCGTCTTATGTCTCTGCCGACTCCAAGCCTCTTGTCCGGACATTTGCATAACAGCTATAAAAAAGAAATTAAGTTATTTTGAGTTAATTTTGCACTTTTTAGAAAAGAAAAAAAAAAACTTTGATTACACTGAGTCTACTCCTGGGCGGTCCTTTCACCCATTGGAGGATCATAGCATGTGAAGACATATATATAGCCAAATACAGGTGCTGCATGTCTACTGACATGGATGGAATTCATATTATATCCCAGCACAACAAATGAGTACACATTATGATGTGCCGCCATTAGATCACTTCTAACTGCCTGAGCTCTTTAGATTGGCGGTGATACTTAAAGTAGAATTACAGCCACAAGCAAAGGGATGAGATTGGATATTTTTAAAGATCTTTTTTTCTTCTCATTAACATAATTTATCAGCACAGGGCGATAAAAGCAGTTTGATGAATGGAGTTGGAAAGGTATTAGAACCTCTCTGTTGTTGTGGTTGCTTTCTGTGTCCCCCCTTGCTGAGATTTCCGTGTCCCCAGGACAGGATATGAAACAAAATGTACACAACAGGGACACAGACAAGATTAAAATGACGGCAGGTGATCTAATCCTCCCCACTATATTCAAAACAATAATACATGGGGGGGAGTTCTGCTTTAATAACCTCATACAATGTGCACATCAGTGATTGACCCCATGTGGCATCATCTTCTGAGCCCTCAGCCCCAGGGGGAAGTATTCCCATTGGATCTTCACCATGGGATGAAGAACCCAAACTACCCAACAATCCAGCTGACAACCAGAATTTGCAACACTCCTACATTATACCCCTAAAGCAGCAGTAGTAGGCCTAGAAACCTTCCCTATGCCTCTTCAAAATTAGAAAATGTCTTGTACTTACTCCGTCTATGAAGTCCTTCAGGTGAGGATCCATGTCCGCGGGGTAAACAGGATCATCGTAATTCACAGCCTCCCAGAGTACCTCGGTGTTATAGGTACAGAATGGTACAGTGCCGGTAGCCATCTCGTATATGACAACACCCAGTGAAAACCAGTCGGGTTCAAACTGGTAGAAGTCGCCATTGATAACCTGCCAATCAGAGAAAAGAAATCAGTTACTTAGTTCCTACAAACTTACCATCCTTTTATAGGGGAAATAATAATATATATAATAATAATATATATTCATTGAACGTGTATTCTAAGGGAGGCATTTACAAAGCATCAGTATGTCCTTACTGTGGCAATAGCACTATTTTAATAAAAATTACATTTATAAAGCACAGCGGTGGAATTGGGACTTTGAGTGCTATTACAGGGAATGGGTGTAAACATAAAAAAAAAACTTGAGCGAGAGCCTAGTCATGTGACTCACCCTAATCAAATCAGAGTTCTCTTTGTTATGCTAAGTATATAGAACTTCATAGGTTACCACAGGCTCTACACAGTGGCATGCATTTAATGAATGGGCCATAAAGAGAAAAAGAGAGCAGGTAGTGATATCTGCTCTCCAGTAGAAATCATTGCAACATTAACCTTGATGTAGCTTTTTACATTTTTATGTTTACTATTTCATATGTCCATTATTATAGATATTGTAGCTAGGCTTGCTTTAAGCAAGAGAAATGGCAAAGAACAACCACTGTGCCCAACAGCTAAACCAGGAGGCAGAGCTGGCATACGCAATGGCTGCCCCCCCATGGACATATATTAACCACTTAAGCCCTGGATCATTTGGCTGGCCAAAGACCAGAGCACTTTTTGCGATTCGGCACTGCGTCACTTTAACTGACTGTTGTGCGACGTGGCTCCCAAACAAAATTGATGTCCTTTTTTCCCCACAAATAGAGCTTTCTTTTGGTGGTATTTGATCACCTCTGCGGTTTTTATTTTTTGCGCTATAAACAAAAAAAGAGCGACAATTTTGAAAAAAAAAAAAAGCAATATTTTTTACTTTTTGCTATAATAAATATCCCCAAAAAATATATAAAAGAACAAATTTTTTCCTCAGTTTAGGCCGATATGTATTCTTCTACATATTTTTGGTAAAAAAAAATTGCAATAAGCGTTTATTGATTGGTTTGCGCAAATGTTATACCGTCTACAAAATAGGGGATAGTTTTATGGCATTTTTATTAATAATTTTGCGACATGGCAGACACATTGGACACTTTTGGCGCTATTTTGGGACCATTCACATTTATACAGCGATCAGTGCTATAAAAATGCACTTAAATGTGACTGGCAGTGAAGGGGTTAACCACTAGGGGGCTAGGAAGGGGTTAAGTGTGTCCTAGAATAGTGTTCTAACTGTTAGGGGGCGTGGCTACAAGCGACATGTCACTGATCGCTGCTCCCGATGAGAGGGAGCAGACGAACAGTGACATGTCACTAGGAAGAATGGGGAGATGTTGTGTTTACACTGATATCTCCCCGTTCTTCAGCTCCGTGACACGATCGCGGGACACCGGCGGACGTCGAGTTCGCGGGTCCCGCGGGCACGATCACAGAGCTCGCGCGTGACCACACAGCGGCAAATTTTAAAGGGACGTACGCCCATTTGCCTGACCGTGTCATTGTGTCGACGTATATGTTCGTGCGGCGGTCGGCAAGTGGTTAACAAATTATTAAAAAGATTTTAAGAGCTTAATGATTACCAATCAGGTGATTTACATTGCAGTGTTCTGTATGCAATCTAAAATGTTTATATTACAAGTATCAGAGGGATAGTGATTGGATTGTGATCTACTGAATAGATGAGGCCTAATGATGGGTAAATAGAGCGTGACTTACTTCTGGCGCCATGTATCCACGTGTTCCAGCTACACCCGTCACCTTCTTATCACCGAACAGATCCATTACTGCCAATCCAAAGTCTGCAATACGGACATGACCTTTGTTGTCCATTAGGATGTTGCCTAACTTGATGTCTCTATGGACGATGCCACGCTTGTGAAGGAACTGCAATCCACAGGATATTTCCGCCGCAATAAATCTATAAAAGAGAAAAAAATTCGATTATGAAGGAATTACATTTTACAGTCATTAGACTTAAGTAGAAACATTATCCATGGGCAGGGGGAGGGAGTACCTGGCTCTATCCTATTACCGGTCACACCTTTGAGGTTATTTAGGTGACCGTATGGTCAGAGTTCTGGGTATGGCACCTGCTCACCATTTCTGGTTTTATCAGATCCCAGATTCTGGAGTCTCCTTGGAGAACCCATTGGTAGGATCCAGGCCGTAAACGTGCTTGTCACAGCAATAGGCATGTGACCGGTATTATAAGACCCCAAGTCTCTACTCTGCCCTTAAAAGCATTCACAACATCAAGATCTGTGTTTTTGAATGATTTTGATTCCTTAAAAATGGCAGGTCACAATGTCATCACCATCACTGGGTTACCATAGCAGAGAGCCGATCACAGCTTTGTTCAGCTGTCTGACCATCCAGTAGACGTGCCGGCTGGTCGTCTGGGTCTCCCGGTAGGATGAGAGAGCCTGAGAAAGCTGTGGTAGGTGCCGGGTGTGGAGGAAGTCCCCTCCTGCTGCATATAAAATGAATCCAGCGGTTAGACCGCCACCTCTAAAAAACAGTACCAGGGTAATGAGATACCGGTACATCACTGGTCCAGAAGTGTTAGCCCCTTCATGCTGCTGGTATGCATATATGTGGCCTCTAGGTGGGTGGGTCTTAACGCTGAGAGGCCGCATATATGGGTACCAGAATGTAAACAGAGCTGTCCTGAGAATGCACTCCTGGCACAGTTACCGATGGCTATAAAGGAAAGCTCCCAATCGCTACATGCGATTAGGAGCTCTCTGATCATGTGACCACTGTGACAGCCAATCATGGCGGTCACATGGTCAGAAACCCCGCTCCGCCTCCCGGCATCAGAAACCTCTTAAAGAACGTTACTAGGTCACTCTGGACTGTCTCCATCTCCTTCCCCACATGGTGCAATCACTGCCCGCTTTGGGGAAACTGGGATTGCAGAATGGCATGTGTGCGAACAGTCTACTTTGAACCCCAACCCTACTATGATAATATAGAGTATCTAAGCTTGGGAGAGGTGCGTTGTCCCCAATTTATGGGGGACGGAGTGACATTACTCTAAAGTATTTATGTCAGATCTGGGTGGACTGATGTAGCTACACATTCTAATGGAGTCCAATGTAATTCTAAACTCCTAAAAGCCTGGATTGTAAAACGACATATCTTATAAAGATTTCTTTCTATTCTATTATCATTGTGGTGATGAGACTTACCTTATGACGGAAATTGGAAGAGGGGAATTGTTTCTGGTGAAATGAAACAGATCCCCTCCAGAGATGTACTCCATAGCGAAACAGGCAGAATCACGGGTCTGAAAAGTGGTGTAAAGCTGGATGAGGAATGGACACCCTGCCGCCATCTTCATGACCTTCAGCTCTGTTTCAATGTCGTCCCGTTGATCTGAAGTCTTCACAACTGACTTGATGGCCACGATCTTCTTGGTTGCACAATGGGTTGCCAGAAAGACCTGAATGACAGAAAAGACAAAAATCATTTGTGTTATAGGAAAGAACGGTTCTTCATTATTGGGAAAGGATGTAACTAGCATTGGGGAGGAATCAGAAGTAGTTATTAATGAAGGCTGCGAGGCTCGATGACGGACTGTCTTCTGATATCTATGACAGGGAGAGCTTTAGAGCTGCACAATTAATCGTCAAGAATCGTTATCGCGATTTTTACTAAAGTGTTTCACAATTCTTTCTATGCAAAGAATTCTCTCTGCTCTTCTGAAGTCACAGCCCTCAAAAGAAAGGAAGTAACAATTTGTCAATGGAATAGACTGTGTGTGTGTGTAAGTGAAAAAAGTTTAACCACTTAAACACTAAACCTTTTTCTGACATTTGTTGGTTTCAAGTTAAAATCATTTTTTTTTTTTTGCTAGAAAATTACTTAGAACCCCCAAACATTATATATATATTTTTTTTAGTAGACACCCTAGAGCAGTGAAGGCGAACCTTGGCCCTCCAGATGTTTCGGAACTACATTTCCCATGATGCTCCACTTCACTGCAGAGTGCATAAGCATCATAGGAATTGTAGTTCCAAAACATCTGGGGTGCCAAGGTTTGCCATCACTGCCCTACAGAATAAAATGGTGGTTGTTGCAATATTTTATGTCACACTGTATTTGCGCAGCGGTCTTTCAAATGCAATGAATTAAAAAAAAAAAAAAAAAATCTAACCAGTAAAGTTAGCCCATTTTTTTTGTATAATGTGAAAGATTTTACATCGCGAGAAGCGTCAGAGAATTGTGATCTTTTTATCCTAAGCAAAAAAATCGTGATTCTCATTTTGGCCAGAATCGTGCAGCTCTAGAGAGCTTTCCTAATTTTGTATTCCCGGCTCCTCCCCTCCATAAGGCAAAGTGACATAATTAAGTCTACCAGTAGCTGAATCAGTTTTGGGTGGCTGGTACACATTGGCTAGTTACTGGGGAGGGATTTGTTTTGTGGGTGGAGCTACTAATCTAGTTATAGGTGAGAAAATTTGAACTTACCTGTCCGTATCCTCCTTCTCCGAGCACACGGTGTAATATGAAGGCTGACTGGCTGTCACAGCGTAGAGATCCTGCAGGGACAGGTTCTATGCTCTTTCTAGTGTCACAGCTCGGGGGTGTGACAAGAGGTAGAACTTCTGCTGCTGCATTTCTCATAGGCTTTCTAGCTGGTGCGGCATTTTTCAAGATCTTTCTAATAGCTGCAACATTTTCCCTACTCTTTCTAGTGTCACAGCTCGGGGGTGTGACAAGAGGTGGGACTTCTGCTGCTGCATTTCTGAGAGGCTTTCTAGCTGGTGCGGCATTTTTCATGATGTTTCTAATAGCTGCAACATTCATGGTGTTTTTAGTGTCACAGCTCGGGGGTGTGACAAGAGGTGGGACTTCTGCTGCTGCATTTCTGAGAGGCTTTCTAGCTGGTGCGGCATTTTTCATGATCTTTCTAATAGCTGCAACATTTCCCCTGCTCTTTCTAGTGTCACAGCTCGGGGGAGTGACAAGAGGTGGGACTTCTGCTGCTGCATTCTTCATGGGCTTTCTTGCTGGTACAGCATTTTTCATGATGTTTCTAATAGCTGCAACATTCATGGTGTTTTTAGTGTCACAGCTTGGGGGAGTCACTACAGATGATATTGTGTGGACTGCATCCCTATTTTTTTTCATAAAGCCATTAAATGGCTCAGGTCTTATTTTTGGAATCATATTTTCCATCATCAGTTTTCTCATTTCACTGGTTAAAAACACAGAGAAAATCAGAAACTGCCAGGGAAGAAGAAATCTCAGAGAGCTCAGAAAAACAGATCTTCACTCCAAGAGAAGTCAGACTCTTCTGAGCTCCTCACAGGTGACTGATCAGTTTATAGCTCACTAACTGCCGATGACATCATAGGTGAGATTCAAACTGGCCAATCACATCACAGGGCTGGTCACCATGGCAACTCCCCTAAGTTGGCAACAAGCCAGGATTCTATTTATAGCTGCACTGCCCAAGCACATCACAGTGCTAGTTACATGACTCCTCCCCCAATTTTCCCCTAAATTGTAAACAAGTCAGGCTGTATATTCTCATGTCAGAGATGTGAGGCTGCTGGGTCCCATGACCTCAGCCAGTACATTTGTGGATTTCAATTGTCAAATTTCAAATTTTCTCTATTCTGTGGGGGAGGGGAGGATGAGATGACTGTTGAGATTTCAATTTCTGGAATAAACCGGTTCATTCCTGTTTTACTTCCCATTGATAAATGTCAAATTCAGATGTGTGGCAAATTACAAGAAACACGACCCCATCCATGAAATGTGCCGTCCTCATATTGACAGATTTCACAAAGATAACACATCAGGATAAGGATCCTTTTATTTATTTATTTATTTTTACCATGTCAGCTCCAGGAGGTTTTAACCCTTTCATGACCAGAACATTTTTGCTATTTAGCACTGTGCTACTTCAATTGGCAATTGCATCATTATGCAACACTGTATACAAATGAAATTTACAGTTTTTTTTCCCCACAAATAGAGCTTTCTTTTGGTGGTATTTGATATCCACTGGGATTTTTTATTATATAAATAAAAAAACAGAAGATTCAAATAAACGTAAAAAAGACCAAAAAAAATTTTTTTTCAGTTATAAAACATATCTAGTAAAATATTAAAAAAAAAAATCTTCATAAATTTAGACCAAAATGTATTCTGCTACATGTCCTCGCTAAAAAAAAGTGTATATTAATTGTTTTCTTATAGCGTTTACAATCTTTTTGTTAGAAAAAAAAAATAAAATAAATGAAAAAAGACCAAAAATAAAAAAAAAAGCCAATGTTATGTTATAAAATATATCCAATAAAATAATTTAAAAAAATCTAACTTCTACATAAATTTAGGCCAAAATGTATTCTGGTACATGTCTTTGGTAAAAAAAAAAAAAAAAAGTTTATATTAATTGGTTTCTTTGTTATAGCGTCTAGAATCTTTTTGGTAAAAAAAAAAAAAATATTAAAAACACCGAAAATTTTAAAGAAAGGAATATTTTTTATTTTCAGTTATAAAACATATCCAATAAAATAATTTAAAAAATCTAATTTCTACATAAATTTAGGCCAAAATGTATACTGGTACATGTCTTTGGTAAAAAAAAAAAAAAAGTTTATATCAATTGTTTTTTTTTGTTATAGCGTCTACAATCTTTTTGGTAAAAAAAAAATAATGAAACACCGAAAATTTTTAAAAAAGGAATATTTTTTATTTTCAGTTAGAAAACATATCCAATAAAATAATTTAAACAATCTAATGTCTTCATCAATTTAGATCAATATGTATTCTGCTACATATTTTTGGTAATAAAATAATCCCAATAAGCGTATATTAATTGATAATTAAAACAATTTAATTAATTCAAATTAATTGGGGCCAAAATGTATTCTGCTACATGTCTTTGGTAAATAAAAAAAAGTACATTAATTGGTTTCTTAGTTATAGCATCTGCAATCTATGGTATATACTCTATATATTTGAAAATTGATCAGTACTAACAGCCTATTTTATTTTTTGAGGCCCTTAACCACTTTTAACCAGATTTAACCAGATTTAACCCCCCTAATGACCAGGCCATTTTTGCGATATGGCACTGTGTTACTTTAACTGACAATTGGTCGTACGACGCTGTACCCAAATAAAATTGATGTCTTTTTTTTCCCCCACAAATAGAGCTTTCTTTTGGTGATATTTGATCACATCTGTGGTTTTTATTTTTTGGACTATAAACATAAAAAGATCACAATTTATTATTTACATAATATACACGTCACAATACACAATATACAAAACAATATTTTTTTACTTTCTTCTATAAATCATATGCAAAAAATAAATTTGACAATAACAAATTGCTTCATTAATTTAGGCCAATATGTATTCTGCTATATATTTTTGGTAAAAAAAAAAAAATGATGAAAAAAGACAAAAAATTTGAAAAACAATATTTTTTATTTTCGTTTATAAAACATATCTAATAAAATTATTTTAAATATCTAATTTCTTCATCAATTTAGGCCAATATGTATTCTGCTATATATTTTTGGTAAAAAAAAAAAAATGATGAAAAAAGACAAAAAATTTGAAAAACAATATTTTTTATTTTCGTTTATAAAACATATCTAGTAAAATTATTTTAAATATCTAATTTCTTCATCAATTTAGGCCAATATGTATTTTGCTATATATTTTTGGTAAAAAAAAAAAAAAATGATGAAAAAAGACAAAAAATTTGAAAAACAATATTTTTTATTTTCGTTTATAAAACATATCTAGTAAAATTATTTTAAATATCTAATTTCTTCATCAATTTAGGCCAATATGTATTCTGTTACATATTTTTGGTAAAAAAAAAAATCCCAATAAGCGTATATTTTTTTTTTTTGTAATTCCTTACAGTAAGCATATATTGATTGGTTTGCACAAAAGTTATAGCTTCTACGAACTATAGGATATTTTTATTTAATAATTTATTTTTACTAGAAATGGCGGCGATCTGCGATATTGCGGCGGACATTCGGGACATCTAACTGACACTTTTTGGGGACTAGTGAGACTAATACAGTGATCAGTGCTAAAAAATATGTACTGTCACTGTACTAATGACACTGGCTTAGAAGGGGTTAAACATCAGGGGTGATCAAAGTGTTAAATGTGTGCCTGACCAGAGTTTTACTACTGTGGGGGAGGTGCTTGTAGTAGGGGAAGGCATGGATCGGCGCCCCTGCTTAGCAGAGACACAGGATCCATGTCTTCTGTACTGACAGACCGCCGTTCTGCCCGTGGACAGAATCATAGAACACTTAGGGCCCTTTAACACTGATCAGTTTTTTGATGCACTTTTGTTGTTTAACCCCTTGGCGCCAACTCCCGCCGGTCCTTTAAAGGGTTTGAACTGCCGGGAGGCGAGGCGGGGCTTATGGTCATGTGAGCGCCGTCCTCTGCTCCCCAAGCCCACCCTTTTTTGAAGCCAATTAGAGCCTCGGGCTCTAATTATGTGCTAAAAAAAAAAAACATTGAAATCCACGCATCTGGCACCCTGCATTTAAATTAGCATTGATGGGGGGGGCGGCGCCCGTGGGGGGGGTAATGCCAGATAGTATGTAACTGTACTGCCTTATCAGCAGCCCCGGTGACAGCCTTAGCTGTCAGAGCAGACATGAAGGACAGGCCACTACTGGAGCATGGGGGGAGGGCCATCCACTGGATGGGAGGATCAGGTAAGTAAAAATGCTTCCCTTTAGACTAAAGGAGCAATAAACCCTCGAGGTGTGGACGCAACCCCGCTGCAAGGGATCACTTTCAAATTTCCCAGAGTTGGGCTTTAAAGTAAATGTCACTTTATACAACAAGTGCTCATACCTCTTGAGATGGGAACAAGGGACAACTGTTAGCAAAAGTATTTAGGCATAGGACACACCCCCTGTCACACCCCCTTAAAGGAGAATTATACAAAAAAATATTAGTTAAACCCACAAGTGCTTTTTTTTTCCCCCTCTACTATTCCTTTATTTTGGCTTCTGAAATGTACAAATGCAGCAATCTTGAAATTGGATGAAAGGTTTAGCACTGGGAAACACGTTTTGAAAGAAAAAAAAGGTACCATATCTGCATAGATCAGAGCAAAATGAGTGACAAATGAAGAGGAAAGAGGGACAGAGGGACTTTATTCCAAATCGGGGACAGTCCCTCGAAATCAGGAACAGTTGGGAGCTATGCGAGTGCTGCTGACGGGTATTACATGAAGGCAAAAAGAGGAGTTTATACTTGGGTGCTGCAGTCAGTCCCTTCAATCCATTTGAATCCTGGATTTCTCTGATTGTGATGGTGTTATTGAACTAGGTATAGCAGAGTTATATTTAAATAGAAGGTAGGGGGCGCTATTAGTGTGCCAATACAAAGTGCAATGGGGGTGTCCTCTGCTGCCCAAACCCGAGGTGAGCGGCTGTGATAAGTGTGGGGGGGGGGAGTTAATATGGTGTCCGTCCACCTGAGCCGCCCAGAGTTGGTGTGCTAACAGGGGAAGAAAAAAAGTCATGTACAGTTAGGTGATTTCACACTAAAGTGCCGCCCTGCCGCAGTATATGTACGTGGGGGCGGTCCTTAAGCATTTAAGGGAACACTTGGGTCTAGTTTAACGTGGATCTGTCAGTAACTTCACAAGTCTGTATGAGTAAATTCCTGACATATCACAATATACAGAAACAGGTTCATTGTTCCACCTTTTATCTTTAAAAAGTGTCCTTGAGATCTGCTCAGTGACTTTGTCTAGTCTGAGATGATGTCATCAGTTTGCTGCAGGCAGGAGGAAGCATTTCCTCAGTCCCCCCTCCCCCAGTGATCAGACTGTACATCCGTGATTGTCAACCTATGAGCTAAAGGGGACCTCAAATGTGGCCCCTGACATTGCCAAAGGGCCGCACGTAATGTTCAATATATGTAATGCTTATAAGTACCAACAGAAACTGTACATCAAATCAGGGCTTTTTTTCTCAGAGAATAAATGAAGGTACTCCGTCCTTCTGAGTCACTCCTTGTCTCCGCCCCTACCCACCTCTGAGCACCGTCCCTTGGTTCCACCCCCTACCCACCTCTGAGCACCGTCCCTTGGTTCCAACCCCTACCCACCTCTGAGCACCATCCCTTGATTCCACCCCCTACCCACCTCTGAGCACCGTCCCTTGGTTCCACCCCCTACCCACCTCTGAGCACCGTCCCTTGGTTCCAACCCCTACCCACCTCTGAGCACCATCCCTTGATTCCACCCCCTACCCACCTCTGAGCACCGTCCCTTGGTTCCAATCCCTACCCACCTCTGAGCACCGTCCCTTGGTTCCACACTCTACCGACCTCTGAGCACCGTCCCTTGGTTCTACCTTCTACCCACCTCTGAGCACTGTCCCTTGGTTCCACCCCCACCCACCTCTGAGCACCTTCCCTTGGTTCCAACCCCTACCCACCTCTGAGTACCGTCCCTTGGTTCCAACCACTACCCACCTCTGAGCACCGTCCCTTGGTTCCACACTCTACCGACCTCTGAGCACCGTCCCTTGGTTCCACCCCCTACCCACCTCTGAGCACCTACCTTCTACCCACCTCTGAGCACCGTCTCATGGTTCCACCCACCTTCCAGTACCGCCCCTTTTAGTGAATACAGGGCCAAGTATATTTCTGTGGTGCTAAGAAATTTGATAATGATTACAATAAAAGCAGTAAAATAGATCCCCTGCAGTCAGCAACAAAAGACCCCCCCGGAAAAATAGACCCACTGTAAAAATGAATGCCCTCCCAGCAACAATAGACCCCCCCCCAGCAACAAAAGATCCACCCCAGATCTCCCAGCAGCCAGCAATAATAGACCCAACCTCAACAGTAGATTCCCAGCAACAATTGACCCCCCCCACCCCCATCTGCAATAGATCCCCTGGCAGCAACAATTGACACCCCAGCATATATAAGACACCACCAGCAACAATAGACTCTACCCTGCAACAATAGATCCACCCCAGCAACAATAGACCCCAAATTCAACAGTAGATTGACAACCTTCACAGCAACAATAGATCCCCCAGCAGCAACAATGGACTCTACTTTGCAAAGCTAGACCCTCCACAACAACAGATCCATCTCAGCAACAGTAGATCTCCAATCGTTTTTATGCGTGACTTGTGCATTTTTATACAGCGTTTTTTTTTATTAGCCAGTAGAGAAAACTGTTATCTGTTGCATCATTTGTTGCTAGGTATTTCAGCGTTTTGAGCTTTTCCTTTAGGTTTTATTTCTTCTTTTTTTATTATTAATTTTTTTTTTTCTTCGTTAGGCTAAGGGGTTAGAGTTAGGTTAGGGATAGTTTTATTTATTTATTTTTTTGTTAGGATTAGGGTGTTATTACTACTACTACTACTACTACTAATACTAAGAATAATAATAATAAACTAATACATAAATCTAAAATAAATACACAAATAAGTAAAAATAATCATAAATAAATTCAATTTATGAATTCCAAGTAATAATAAAGAAATAATTGCCCCTAACCTTAAAGGGGTTGTAAAGGTTCATTTTAATTTTTTTAAAACAAACATGTCATACTTACCTCCACTGTGCAGCACGTTTTGCACAGAGTGGCCCCGATCCTCCTGTTCTGGGGTCCCACGGCGGCTCTCTCGGCTCCTTCCCGCAATAGCTAACGCCCTTGGGAAGCTCTCTCCCAAGGGGGTTACCTTGCGGGCGCGCTCCCGTCTCATACACTCTGCGTCTATAGACACAGAGTGTATGTCCCGGCCGCGTCATTGGATTTGATTGACAGCACCAGGAGCCAATGGCTGCGCTGCTATCAATCTATCCAATCAACGCCGAGACTCAAAACTCCGTGGAGAAGAGGACGCCGGGGAAGAGCCAAGCAGGTAATTGGGCTTAGGTATGTAAAACTGGGGGGCCCGTCATTGCCAGGTGTTTTTTCTCCTTAATGCATAGGATGCATTAAGGTGAAATAACACGAACCTTTACAACCCCTTTAACCCCTAACCTTAAAAAAAATAAAAAATAATAAAAAACTAAACACCCTAACACTAAATAAATAAATAATTATTATTATTGTTATTATTAATTTTTTTTTGTTTGAGTATGGGTGTTTATTTATTATTCTATTATTTTTATTATTATTATTATTAATAAGAATAATATTATTATTATTCTTATTAATAATAATAATAATTAATATAATATTTTTACGGTTAGGGGTTACCGTATTTATCGGCTTATAACATGCGTGGGTGCGTATTATACGCTGATCCCCGCCGATCTCCGCTGATTGTGAGCCGACATACACAAAGCCGAGTCTACTCAGCTAGTCTCGGCTCCTCTCACAGTCCCGCCGAGTCCCGCCCCTATGATGGACATAACACAGGTCCAATGGCGGGACTGGGCGGGACTGTGAGCTGAGCGGAGCAAGCACCAGTCACGCCCAGAGGAGCCGAGACTAGCCGAGTTCACTCGGCTTTGTTTATGTCGGCGGCGCTCGCTCCGCTCCCAATCAGCGGAGATCGGCGCCAATTTCAAATTCCTGCAATGAGGCTGCAAAGAGACACTGGGCTGCAAAGACACTGGGCAAGGCTGCATTGATGGGCATTTAAATGTAAGTTTTTTTTTTCCTTAAACTTCCCTCCTAAAAGTTTTCTTCCTTAAAATTCCCTCCTAAACTTGGGGTGCGTGTTATACGCCAATAAACACATTAATTAAATTTATTTATGTATTAATACATATTATTAATTTATTTTATTTATTTATGATGATTTTTACTTATTTGTGTAACTTATTTGACATTTATTTGTTCATATGTTATTACTATTTAATTTATATGCATTTTTTCATTTGAGCAAAAAAACACACAAAAACGTGCAAATGTGCACAAAAACTTGCTTCCATTCATTCCTATGAGAAAAAAAAAGGGCAGAAAATACAAAAAAAAAAATCTGACTGATTCAAGTTATAAAAAAAGATCCAGAACTTTTTTTGATTTTTTTCTTCTCGTTTTTTGGAGCTTCAAGCTGTGAATGGGTCCTGACTTGCTGCAGCTTCTAAGGGCACACTGTGAGAAGCTCACAGTGTGCGGTGAAATCAGAGTAAGCCATTTCAGTCCAGGAGAGGAGCCGGTACAACTGTGCAAGACTGGAGGGAAGACCGGAGGTCAGATTTAAGTGGTTAAAAAGCATCTGTGGCTGGAGTGTGTGCAGGTTGGGTATTGCTGAGTTCCCACTTATGGGATTCACCTGTTCTGTTTATCCTGGTGACCATCCGCTCAGAAAGTGATGGAAATACAAAATGTAACAGTTGCCACCGAAACAGGACCAGAGGGGAAATCCTAAAATGGTGACATGTTTTGGTGACAAAAATTCTATAATAAGGGAATTGGCGCTGTTCTATTGCATATACACTGGATAATTAATCGTATTGATAGAAAATAATAAATACAACAAATCTATGTGAAAAATGTGGTAAAATAAGGAGTCAAATATGGGTGAAATACTCCTAACACCAATACACTCTAAGGTAAAGTGCACAGTGCTAGAACAAACATAATCAATAATATCCGTAAAAATAAAAATGTGCAAACATTCCAAGATAGTGGTAAGAATTATTTTGCAAAATATCAGAACCTACTAAACCACTCCGATATGCAAAACCAGTAAATAAGCAGAGTATATATGTTAAATATATTAAATAAAAATATGCAAACATACCAAAATAGTGTTATAAAATTGTGCAAAATATCAAAACATTGTGAGCCACTCCGATGTAAAAAACTCACAATGTTTTGATATTTTGGAATGTTTGCACATTTTTATTTTTACGGATATTATTGATTATGTTTGTTCTAGCACTGTGCACTTTACCTTAGAGTGTATTGGTGTTAGGAGTATTTCACTCATATTTGACTCCTTATTTTCCCACATTTTTTCACATAGATTTGTTGTATTTATTATTTTCTATCAATACGATTAATTATCCAGTGTATATGCAATAGAACAGCGCCAATTCCCTTATTATAGAATTTTTGGTTGATTGGAATCTCACCTAGGTGATATTCTGGGTTAGGGGGGCTGCAGTTCTTTTCACTTCCTTGTTTCCTAAGCCCGGAACCATCGTCTTTGATGTTTTGGTGACAACTGTCAAATTTCCTAACTTTGAAAAGATTTCCTCTCACTTCCTGTTGTGTCTCTGAGACAGGAAGTGAAGGCAAATCTCCCCAAGGGGACACATCATTTACACACAAACATATATATTTTCCTGGAACCATTTGCAATGTATGTGGAATGATGGGGGTCTCTTCTCATACAGTACATGTGTAGAAATGGATGTTTCTGGGTACCGAACTCTAATCATATTTAGATGGAGTACATTTAACCCTGTGAAGCCAGAAGATCTGTGACCTATAGATAATATCAATGAGGTCATCTGTGCGCTCACTACTGGGAAGGATCCAGAATAATTGTTCTTACATTGCACAATTCCAGTATAAAATTTAGTATCTGTAATGAAATTGTTTGGCACCATCAGATCTCCCAGCGGGGGAGAAACAATCTGCTGTAATGATAAGGAAATGGATTTTTTTTCTGATTATAATTTTTTCTTGTGCAAATTGTCCCTTTATTGAGATAAATAAAAGAGAGAGGGGTGGGGGGAGGAAGGGAGAGAAGAGAAAGAGAGAAGGGAGGAAAGGAGAGTGAGGAATAGAGAGAGAGAGGTGGAGGAGGAAAGAAAGGGGAGGGGGGAGAGAAAGGAGGGTGAGAGAAAGGGGAGGGGGAAGAGAAAGGAGGGTGAGAGAAAGAGGGGGGATAGAGAGGGATGGGGGGAGAGAAAGAAATAAGGGAGGAAAGAGAGAGTGAGGGATAGAGAGAGAGAGAGAGAGGAGGAAAGAAGGGGGAGAGGGGGATGGGTGGGAGAAAGAAAGAAGGGAGGAAAGAGATTGGGGGAGAAGGGAGGAAAGAGAGAAAGAAGAAAAGAGAAGGGAGGAGAGAGGAATGGAGGAAAGAGAGAGGGGGGGGGGATAGAGACAGAGGGGGGAGGATGGAGAGAGAGAGGTGGGGAAGAGGAAGGTAGGAAAGAGAGAGCAAGAAAGAGAGAAAAGAGGAAAGGAGAGAGGGGGTAGAGAGAGAGGGTGGAGGAGGAAGGGAGAAAAGAGAGAGGGAAGGAAGGAGAACGAGAGAGAGGGGAATAAAGATGGGGGGAGCTAAGAGAGAGGGAAGGGAGGAAAGGAGGGAGGGGAGTAGAGAGAGGGGGGGAGGAAAGAAAGAGAGAAGAGGGAGGGGGGAGAGACAGAGAGGGGGGTTGGAGAAAAAGAGGTAGGCAGGAGAGGGGGAGAATGAGAAGGAAAGAGAGGAGGAAGGAAATGAGGGAGGGGGATAGAAAGAGAGAGGGGGGGGAAGAGGAAGGGAGGAAAGAGGGAGGGAAGGAAGGAGAAAGAGAGAAGGGGAGAAAAGGAGAGTGGGGGATAGAGAGAGATGGGGAGAGGAAGGGAGGAAAGAGAGAGGGAAGGGAGGAGAGGAGGGAGGAAAGGAGGGAGCTGGGTAGAGAGAGGGGGGGGGATAAAGAGAGAAGGAAAGAGAAGAGGAAGGAAAGCAGGAAGGGGGGTGGAGAAAAAGAGGTAGGAAGGAGAGGGGGAGAAAGAGAGAGGGATGGCGGACAGGAAGAGAGAGAGAGAGATGGGGGAAGGAAAGAAAGAAGGAAATTAGGGAGGGGGAGAGAGAGAGAGAGAGGGGAAGAGGAAGGGAGGAAAGAGAGAAGGGAGGAAAGGAGAGAGGGGAGGAAGGAGAAAGAGAGAAGGGAGGAAAGGAGAGAGGGGGATAGAGGGAAGGGGAGAAGGAGAGTGATGGATAGAGAGAGAGACAGGAGGAAAGAGTGAGGGGGGGAGGAATGAGAGAGGGTGGGATTGGGAAAAGGAAGGGGGAAAGAAAGAGAGGAGGGGGGATAGAGAGATAGCAAGAAAAAGGGATGGGGGAGAGAAAGGGAAAGGAAGAAGGGAGGAAAGGAGAGAGAGCGCGAGGATGGGGGAGAGAAAGCGAGGAATGAAAGAGAAGGAAAGAGAGGAGGGATAGAGAGTTAGAGAGAGGGGAAGGTAGGAAAGAGAGAGGGTAGGAAAGAGAAAAATAGAAGGGAGGAAAGGAAAAGGGGGATAGAGAAAGAGAGAGGGGACGGGGAAATAAGGGGATAAAGAGAGAAGTGGGGGAAAAGAGAGAGAGATGGAAGTAGAGAGAAGGGAGGGAAGGGGAGAGGAGATGGGCGAGAGAGAGAGGAAGGATTTAGAGAGAGATGGAGGAGAAGAAGGAAGGAAAGAGAAAAAGAGGAGGGAGGTATGGAGAGAGAGAGGGGGGAAGAAGGGAGGAAAGGAGAGAGAGCGAGGATAGGGGAGAGAAAGGGAGGAATGAAAGAGAGAAGGGAGGAAAGAAGGGGGGGATCGAGAGAGAGAGATAGCGAGAGAAAGGGATGGGGGAGAGAAAGGAAGGAGAGGAAAGAAAGAAGGTAGGAAAGGAGAGAGAGAGCGAGGATGGGGGAGAGGAAGGGATGTGGGGGGGGGGGTGAGAAGGTAACTGAAACAGGGGAGGGAAAGAAAGGGAACAGTAAAGAGTGGGGGTGAGGGAGCAAGATAGAGGGAAAGATGGTGGGGAAGAGAAAAGAAAAACAAAGAAAGAAATAGATAACATTTGATGTCTCATATTTTATTTTGTTGCATTTCCCATCCCCCCCAGTACAGAGATTTTTATTACAGGGAAGTGATATTTGTCATCTCGTCTGGGAATCTCATCACATTTCAGATCCCCGGCATCCTTCCACTCTGCCATAAAGTGACATCTAAGATTCAGTGCAGCAATGTCACTTAAAGGGGAAGCTCCCTGAGTTTGTATGACATCCGTCTTCCCTTCCAGTGTGCCGACTTCTGAACACAGTTCTGACTTCTTAGTGTTCTTCCTTCCTTGTCAGTCATGTAGGAAAAGTTTTTCAAAAGTTTGATTTCTTGTTGCCTGTAGCAACCAATCAATCTGTGATATCAGATCTGAACTGTCGCCTTGCACATGGTTGTCACACATCATAATGGTTGTAGTTGTCAGATCAGCAGCAGTTCATGGCGGGGGAAGCGGGCCGCGCCTGCTGAGTCGAGGTCCTGGAGTTCATGGTGCCGGTCGGGGTGGGAGGGGTGATGATTATATCCGGGACCTTCAGGTGTCCAGAGGACGTCTCTTCACCTCTGTGACCGATCTGAAGACCTGCAGACAGGAGACCAGCACAGAGATCACTAGGGGGTCCATCACTTCTATCAGGGATACCATTTATTACATTGTCTATAACACGCCACCAATCTCACCATACAATCTCTGTACAATCAACTTTACATTTACAAAAACTGTAATATGAGGACCTATCTGATCTATACATTTAATATGTATCCAACCACACAGGTCCTTCCACCACATAGCTCTTATTTTTAAATCTGACCTCCGGCCTCCCCTCCAATCTTGAACAGTTTTACCGGCTCCTCTCTGGTACTGAAATAGCTTACTCTGATTTCACTGCACACTGTGAGCTTCTCACAATGTGCATTAGAAGCTGCAGCAAATAAAATAGAGCCCCGCCTCATTTCCTGGCTGGAGGACGTCCAGCATCATCTAGCGCTTTCCTCCCTAGCCTGACTGTCCTTGGCCTGCCCCTTTTCTTCATTTGATTAGACTTCTTTCAATTACGGAGGCTCAGCATCACATATGGGTGATAAGGATAGGAACAGCCACTCCCCAGACTGACCCCCCCCCCCTCCCCGTCAAGTCATTTTAATATTTGCATAACTCCTCCCACTGCTTGAATGGGGCTGAGGGCTCTGGAAATGAGTACTGGCCCCTCCCACCAGCTATGATCTCCCTGCATTTCATAGAGTAGTCATCTCCAAACTGCAGCCCTTTGCTTGTCTTTATCCGGTGTCTTGCCGAGAAAGTTCCCCCCGGCGGATTAGGACCCCCCCTGTACTGCGCATGTGCTGCGGTGATGCCGAAAATTGCCGAACATAAACAGCTGTGAGTGAACTCTACACCGCGCATGCGCAATTAACATGACATTGTACCAGACGATGCCACACGCTCCCGATGCTCCTCCTACTCTGCAAGGGGTGGGTCTATTATTACTGTTATATCTGTAGGCACCCGCCCCTTACACGATATAACAGTAATAATAGACCCGCCCCTTGCAGAGTAGGAGGAGCATCGGGAGCGTGCAGCATCGTCTGGTACAATGTCATGTTAATTCCGCATGCGCGGTGTACAGCTCACTCACAACTCTTTATGGTCGGCAATTTTCGCCAGCTCCATAGTCCTTCGTACTGCTCAAGCGATGCGCCTGCGCAGTACAGGGGGGTCCTTATCCGCCGGGCGGACCTTTTTGGCAGAACACCGGCCCTTGAGTCACTATTCCTCCCACTGACACCAACAATGGGTCACTATTCCTCCCACGGGCACCAATGATGGGGCACTATTCCTCCCACTGACACCAACAATGGGGCACTATTCCTCCCACGGGCACCAATGATGGGTCACTATTCCTCTCACTGACACCAATAATGGGGCACTATTCCTTCCACTGTAACCAAATATGGGGTATTATTCCTCCCACTGACACCAGCAATGGGGCATAATCCCTATTACTGACATAAACAATGGGGCACTATTCCTCCCACTGACACCAATGATGGGACCCTGATGTAAGGGGGGGGGGGGCGGTGATAGGGACCCTGATGTAAGTCTGGACTATCATGGGGACCCTGTTGTAAGGGGGGGACTATAATAGGGATACTGATGTAAGAGGAGGAGTATAATGGGGACCCTAATATAATGGGGACTCTGATGTAAGATGGGGCCCTGATGAAAGAGGGGACTCTGATGGGAACTCTGATGTAAGAGGGGGACTTTGATTGAGACTCTGATGTAAGGGGGAACTTTGATGTAAGGGGGGACTTTAATGGAGACCCTGTTGTAAGCGGGAGACTATCATGGGGATCGTGATGTAAAGGGAGACTATGATAGGGACCTTGTAAGAGGGGACTCTGATTGAGACCCTGATGTAAGGGGGGACTCTGATTGAGACCCTGATGTAGGGAGGACTCTGATGGGATTTTTTTTGTTGGCCCGCAATTATTTGTAAACTGTATAATGGGGTCCTCGTACTAAATAGTTATCAGACCCCTGTCCTAGTGCATTGGGGTACCATATAACATGAGTTGTTGAACATTACCACAATGCAAACACAGTGCAAATGGTCCCCTCACTGTAACTAAACCCCAGTATGGTGTCTCTTGGCGCCTCCCCTGAGGGTTTCTCAATGTTATCTCTCACACACCAGCAATAAATTTGCATTGCCAACCCATAAATGACTGTTGCAGCTTTGCATTAGAACAGCTCAGGCTGGGGACGGGGAGAAACAAAGACAACCGCCCCATAGCTGCTGATAACAATAAGAAATGGGTCCCTGGAGTGTATCTGACATTATAAGATCCAGCAGCTTCATCACATGGCTCGCTCACATTTCTACCCTTCCAGAACACAATAGTGTGAGCCGGCATTGCACGCCAACCTATTTCCTCTCAGGTTATCATAGAGCGGTGGAGATGAGCAGATTGGGGGAGGGGCAGAAACAATTTTTTTTTTTTTTTTTATGTAGCTGGAAATTATTTTAATTCTATTGCGCACTCAGCTAAGTATGACTAATCTAGAGTTTTTCTTATCGATATTGTGACTTATCAGCAACTTCCTTCCCCTTTGTTCTGCCAGTGAAGGGGGGGGATCCTCTGCTGCGGGCGGGCAACAAAGGGTTAGCCAGAGACTAAACCTGCACATCTTCCCTGCTGCAAAGGATTCTGGGTATCAGGAAAGTCAAAGTGGTCATACAGGAGTTAAAGGGTCTGTCCACCCAAAACTGAATGGTTGGTGGATGTTAGAAAGTTAACAAAGAAGTAAACCCTGATGGGTTTTACTTCCTTTTTTGTTCCCTGCAAAGTAAAGGCATAATGTGCTAGTATGCATCGCATACTAGCACATTATGTGACACTTGCCTGCAAACGAAGCCTGTGCTGTCCCCGTTGGAGGCCGCATTCATGTTTGCCCCTCTTCCTTCCGGGGCCGCGGACTCCGGCTCTGTGACTGGCTGGAATCTCGTGACGTCACTCCCGCACATGCGCAGAGGCCATTTCTTCACAGCGCATGCGCCGATGACATAATCGGCGCAGTACAAAGTAAATATCTCCTAAACAGTGAGTGCACGTAAAGGAGATATTTACTGTACCTTATTATAGACTTACCTATAGGTACAACTTGAAAATGGAGGTTTACCACTTGCTTACTGGGCACTTAAACCCCCCTCCTGTCCAGACCAATTTTCAGCTTTTAGCGCTATCGCACTTTGAATGACAATTGCGCGGTCATACAACACTGTACCTAAATGAAATTTTTATAATTTTTTCCCCACAAATAGAGCTTTCTTTTGGTGGTATTTGATCACCTCTGCGGTTTTTATTTTTTGTTAAAAAAATTGAAAAAGACCGAATTAAAAAAAAAAAAGTATATATTTTTTGTTATAAAATTTTGCAAACAGGTAATTTTTCTCCTTCATTGATGTACGCTGATGAGGCGGCACTGATGGGCACCGATAGGTAGCAGTGATGGGCACTGATGGGTGGCAGTGATGGGCACTGATGGGTGGCAATAATGGGCACAGATTGCTTACACTGATGGCAGCACTGCTAGGTGGCACTGATTGGCACCACTGGTGGGCATTGATAGGTGGCACTTGTGGGCATTCATAGGTGACACTGCTGGGCACTGGCAGGTGGCAATGACAGATGACACTGGTAGGCTCAGATGAGGCATATGTGCCTCCTTCCTCTTCGGGACCGATGTCCCTTTAACATAAGCCGGTGATCGGCTTTTTTGGTGCGGAGAAAACGAAACCGATTACCGAGCTTTTGTTTACATCAAGTGATCAGCTATCATTGGCTGACAGCTGATCACATAGTAAGGGGCCGGGATCGGCCCTTTACTCGGATATGTGATCATCCGGTGCGCGTGCACAGGGGAGGACGGCCTCCCGGAAATTGAGGTCCGCGCTGTGCCCGTCGTTCGGCTATGGCCCAGACCTCAAGTGGTTAAGCTGGCCATACACTAGAAGAATTCAAACACTTTTACCCCCTTCCTGCCCAGGCCAATTTACAGCTTTCAGCGCTGTCACACTTTGAATGACAATTGCGCTGTCATGTAGCACTGTAGCACTAATCATTTTTTTTACACAAATAGAGCTTTCTTTGGGTAATGATAGTCTCCCCATTACATCAGGGTCCCCATCATAGTACCCCCTTACATCAGGGTCCCCATGGTAGTCCCCCTTTACAGCACAGGCCCCCCCCTTACATCAGGGTCTCAATCAGTGTCCCCTCTTACATCAGGGTCCCTATCATAGTCTCCCCTTACATCAAGGTCCTTATCATAGTACCCCCTTACATCAGGGTCCCCAGCAGAGTACCCCCTTACATCAGGGTCCCCCTTACATTAGGGTCCCCTTTTATTTTATTGCAAAACAAACGAAAAAAGGCCGAAAATTGTACCCAAATGTAATTTGTATCATTTTTTTCACACAAATAGAGCTTTCTTTGGGTAATAATAGCCTCCCCTTACATTAGAGTCTCCATCAAAGCCCCCCTTACATCAGGGTCCCCATGATAGTCCCCCCTTACATCAGAGTCCCCCCTTACGTCAGGGTCTCAATCAAAGTCCCCCCCCTTACATCAGGGTCCCCATCATAGTCTCTGTTTACATTTGGGTCCTCATCATAGTCCCCCCCGCCCCTTACATTAGGGTCCCCAGCAGAGTACCCTCTTACATTAGGGCCCCATCAGAGTTCCCCTTTACATGAGTCCCCATCAGAGTCCCACTTACATTAGGGTTTTTATTTTTTGTAAAACAAACGAAAAAAAGACCGAAAATTGTGAAAAAATTCATTTATCTTCATTTTGTTTTTGTAAAATGTTGCAAATAAATAATCTTTCTTCATCAATTTAGGACAAAATGTATTCTGCTCCATTTTTTTTGGTGAAAATAACCCAAATCAGTATATAATTTTTAGTCTGTGGAAGTTATAGATGGAACTAAACTATGGTATATACAGTATATCTAAAAATCAATTAATCCTCATGTACTGACGGCCTATCTCATTTCTTGAGGCCTGAAAATGTCAGGACGGAACAAATACCCCCCAAATGACCCCTTTTGTGAAAACAGGCAGTCCAAGGTATTTAGTAAGAGGCATGGCGAGTTTTTTGAAGTTGTAGTTTTTTGTCACAATTTTTTGGAAAATGAAGAAATTAAAAAAAAAAAAAAAATGATTTAATTTTTTTTTTTACATACTGTCACCAGTGCAGTACAGCGTTATCATATAAATGGTGTGGGTGGTGATCAGGGACACTGACTGGTAAAAGTATGTGAACCCCTTCACTCCAACGTCACACAAATAGGCGGCCTCCCTGGACTGGGCTTTTTGCCCTGTGGCCGCATATTTGCCTACCTCCCGCTGTGCTGGGAGGGCCCCGCACCGCGCTCCCAGCACAGAGACCGGGGTCTCACCGTGAGCCCCGGGCCCCGTACTAACGATCGGGACCAGGAGATCGAGCTTTCCGGGTCACCCGATCACTGTGATAGCCTCTGATTGGCTATCACAGTGATCAGTCACTGTGAAGCCTGCCTCCGCGTTTTCTTTTTCTGTGAATGAAGGAGACAAATACATTGTATCCCTCTCTGTCCTTACACAGAAAAAAAAAGTGTATGTAAAAAAAATAAACAAAATAAAAAGTAATAGTAATAAAAAAAAAAAAAAAATACCTAGATCAAGGTTTGATCTAGGTCAGTGCCAGGGTCAGTATTTTTTTAGGAGGGGGACAGAATGTTTTTTTTTTTTAAATTAGTATCAGTGTCAGTGAGTGTGTTTTAGTTTGGATAAATAAAAAAGCAAAATGCGCACTCTTGCTTCTGGGCTGTGCTACGGATACAACTAACATACACATATGTGGTGTAGCTGCGATCGTCAGGAGCAGGAGAATTTATTTTGGGTTGTTCTTTGGTGGTAGGTTTTGGTAGTACCAAGAAATATACTGCTAAATTTAAAAAAAATGGGTTTTTTTGTGTTTTGGGCCAGTTATAATAATAAAAAAAAAATCAAGGAGATATCCAATACCATTTACCACCAAATGAAATCCCAATTTGTCCTGAAAAAAATGCGGTATAATCCACCTGGATATACAAAGTAGTTGTAATGATATGTACAGTTTTACTAACACATGTCAAATTCAAAAAATTGGGCTTAGGCATTAAGATTTGTTTTACGCTTAGGCGCAAAGGGGTTAAAAAAAAAAAAAAATTTCAATTTCAGTTTTTTACATTTTTTTATTACATACAGGGACCAGAGCAATACAGTGTTACCATAGTAACACTGTACTACTCTTGGGAGGTGAACAGTGTTTTTTTTTTTTTTTTTTTTTACACACTATGGTTGCTTATAACTGTGCATTTTACAGTTATAAGCAACCATTTTTTTTCTGAATGAAAACTACTCATTCAGTGTTTACTATTGTGAATAGCTGTAATTGGCCATAGCTAATCACATGGTACAAATGCGCTTTGATTGGCCCTGTCTGTACCATGTGATGACTGTGACCAATCACAGAGCTCATCACATGAATCAAAGCCATTTATTGTGTACAATTGTCATGAGATCTGCTGTGATTGGCCACGGTGGTCACATGGTACCGGTACAGTGACCTGACATCGGCCCTATCCGGTGGACACGGCGGGTGACAGATCATGCTGGATCGTGGCCCGCCGGTCGTGCGCGAGGCGTGATCCTGGGAGGATGTCACATGACGCCTGTCATTTTACAGTAGTCCGGGCGGGAAGGTGTTAAAAAGCCAACCTAAACCTCCAGTCAGTAACTTTGCCTAAGCTGAGATGATGCGTCATCAGTATGCTGCAGGCAGGAGGAAGCATTTCCTAAGTCTCCTCTCACAGTGATCAGACTGAACATTGTACCTCGTTGCCAGTCACAAGGCGAAAGGCTGCAACAGGGCCCTGGTCTGTGTGAAACATTTGTGAACACAGTCAAGTACTTCACAGGCACCAAGATTTACATGATTGTGTCATTTCTTAGCCGGTATCTCAGTCCAGAAAGTAGATGGTAATCCTGAATGATACCTGAACAAAGATGGTGCCATCCTTCTGGAGAGATAAGCCGATGAAGACATTGTCAGGGGGAGTGATCTTTGTGAGAGGTAATAAACACCGACACATTACTGAGCATGCTGCAGCCAACAAAATATATCCAGTGACAGGATCACTTTTGTTCTTTTGTGGCAGCTCTAGTCAAATCTGATTAAGCCCCCATTCACATCGGCGCAATTTGACATGTCAAATCGCATGCCAAATCGCAGTCTATTGCCGGCAACGCCACTGTCCCAATCGGTGTGACGCCGCAAAGTTGACGTCGCAGCGATTTGCAAAACTAGTTCCTGCACTACTTTTGGCGACTTTTGGGGGGGGGGGTGGGCGATTTACATATACTTCTGTTCATGAACCCGCACAGACGTCTTTCAAATCGCTCCCGAACTCGCAATGAAATGCGGGTTCGAAATTGCGCAAGTTCAGCTGAACGATTTCAAACCCACGTTTAGTGTGAACGTACCTTAAGGCTCTGTTTCCACTATTGCAACCCCAAAGTCGCGCGATTTACAGTGCAACTTTGCAATGCGATTTTTGATGCGATGTCATGCAACAGGTGAAAACCATGTTCAATGCTTCCGAGCATGCTTCGAATTGTTTCCGAGCATGCGTAGGAATTTTGCGCGTCACAGGAGCGCATTTTCGGATAGGAACTTTTTCCGACCGAAAAATTGAGAACCTGCTCTCAATCTTTTTGCTGGCTGGAATTCGGCCAGCAAAAGTCCGATGGAGCATACACACGGTGGCATTTTCCAACCAAAAGCTCTCATCGGTCTTTTGCTGGCCGAATTTCCGATCGTGTGTACGCGGCATAAGACACCATAGCAACCAACCACCAAGTTCCTAAATGGGTAGAGTGACAGGTTCTCTTTAGAGTTGGTCTGTTGTTTGGAATATGGGGTGCCACGGAATGTTCTGGGAGTTTTATGGCTGGTGTCACCTGTGCAGGGATGGTGGGGGTGAATTGTTTCATAGGACTATAAAAGAAGAGCTGCCCATTTTGCATTCCTTTCGTAAACAGCTGCCTGTCTCCGCATCTACAGGGCAGGAGCAGGTAAGGATCTGTGATAAAGTTCTTGGCTGTGCCATAGCAGTTTATGGATCGCACACCGCTGCATTTTACTAACAAATACAAATAACTGGAAAACAAAACATCTCATTGTCTGCACCCCGGTGACTTCACAGTTCATCCCATATCCCAAGTAAAAGCAGAAGCTGGAAAGCCGTTATGAAAATGTATTTGTAGACAGCAGCTTTCATTGGAGAGGCCTGCAAAGGCAACCTTCACCTTTTATTCACTTGACCTCCAGGAGGTTTTACCCCCATTGCCCCCTCCTCTTCATGACCAGGCCATCTTTCGCTATTCAGAGCTGTGTAATTTTAACCACTTGCCTACCGGGCACTTTCATCCCCTTCCTGCCCAGGCCAATTTTCAACTTTCAGTGTTTTGAATGACAATTGCGGGGTTAATGAGTTACCAATTAAAAAACTAAGCCTGAGAAATCATATGGAAAAATAAAAATATGCACCAATACAAAACTCGGGGGGGGGGGGTTCACAAATGCCAGGAGCCTGGTCAATAAAATGGAAGAACTGGAGCTGCTATTACACGAGGTGGATGGGGACTTCATGGGAATAACAGAAACTTGGTTTGACAGCTCACATGACTGGCTGGCAAACATCCAGGGGTATTCCTTGTATCGGAGGGACAGGGAGGGTAGGAGAGGGGGAGGGGTGTGCCTATATATATCAGGAATGATTTATGGGTAGAAGAGCGGAATGACATCAGTGATGGGGCAAAGAAGGAGGTGGAATCCGTATGGGCGGAACTCCAAAGGGTGGAAGTAAGCAGGAACTTACCAGTGAGGGTTTGTTACAGGCCTCCTAACCTGAGGGAAGAGGTGGAGTTGGACCTTCTTTCACAGTTAGAAATGGCAGAAAGACAGGGGAATGTCTTTATAATGAGGGACTTCAACTATCCCGACATTGACTGGGCGGAAGGGACAGCCTACTCATTAAAGGCCGGCCATTTCTTAAATGTTCTACAGGACAACTTCATGTCCCAATTGGTGGATTCCCAGACTAGAAGTAACGCATTGCTAGATCATTTTTAATTACAAATGATACAGATCTGATTGCAGATGTGGAAATATGGGACAACTTGGGAACTTGCGACCACAAGATTATTACATTCCTCATAAATCAAGGGAAAGGGAGGCACAAGGGGAGTACGAGAGCAAAAAATTTCAAAAGAGCCAACTTTTCTAAACTGCACTCAATGCTGCAGGATATTAAGTGGGACCAAATCCTTAAAACATTGAAAAAGGGGAATGCTTTAGGGATATATTACATAAAACTATCAATGAGCGCATTCCAAGAGGTAATAAATATAGAAGAACAATGGTTAAACCTGGGTGGCTGAACTGAAACGTAAAATTTCATATTAAGGGCAAGAAAATGGCCTTTAAAAAGTAAAAAGCGGAGGGGTCATTGTCAGTATTCCAACAATACAAGGAATGCAATGTGAGGCGTAAGAAAACAATCAGGGTGGCTAAAAAAGACTATGAGAGACATATAACGGAGGAGAGTAAAAATGATCCCAAAAAGTTTTTTTTTATGTATTAACAGTAAAAAGGTGAGATCGGAACACATAAGCCCCATAAAGGACGAGGAAGGGAAGGTGGTTACAGATGACAAGAAGGCAGTTGTACTAAATGCTTTCTTCTCCTCAGCCTTCACACAGGAAAAGGAAGGGGTATTCCGACCACGACAGTATTGTTAGCTTTACGCCACAGGATCTACCCTTGTGGTTAACAGAAGCCGGAGTCTGGAAAGGATTAGAGAAGCTTAACATAAATAAATCACCGGGACCAGATGGCTTACACCCAAGTGTCCTTAAAGAACTCAGCAGTCAGGTTATAGCCAGACCGCTATTCCTAATCTTCATGGACAGCACACTGACAGGATTGGTACCGGCTGATTGGAGAAAAGCCAATGTGGTACCAATGTTCAAAAAAGGACAGAGACAAATCCCTGGAAACTACAGGCCAGTCAGCCTAACATCAATCGTTGGTAAACTATTTGAGGGGATGATAAGGGACCATATCTAAGAATGTGCTAACTAAAACAGCATCATTAGCAGTAATCAGCATGGGTTTAAGAAAGGTTGCTCTTGCCAAACCAACCTATTAACATTCTACAAGGAAGTGAGCTGCCATCTGGACAAATGTAGGTCGGTGGATGTGGTATATCTGGATTTTGCAAAAGCATTTGATACAGTCTCCCAGAAATGCTTAATCTACAAGCTGAGGTCTGTAGGCATGGACCATAGAGTGTGTACCTGGATAGAAAACTGGCTACGGGAGCATGTCCAAAGGGTCGTAATAAATAACGTGTACTCAGAATGGTCTAGAGTGGTCAGAGGGGTACCCCAAGGCTCTGTCCTGGGACCAATTCTGGGCAATAACTTCACATCAGGATATAGAAACTTTACGAGAGGCCTGAATAAAGTAATTGAGTGGGCTACTACATGGGAAATGAAGTTTAATACTGGTAAATGTAAGGTAATGCACTTGGGGGGGTAAAAAAATAAACGCAAGTTACTCTTCAGGGGAAGAACCCCTAGGAGCTTCCAGGATGGAGAAGGATCTAGGGGTCCTAGTAGAAGACAGACTGAGCAATAGCATGCAGTGTCAAGCTGAGGCTACCAAAGCCAGTAGAATATTAGAATGCATTAATAAGGGAATTTACTCCGGAGATAAGACAATTATTCTACCACTTTATAAGACTTTGGTTTGGCCGCATTTGGAGTATTCCATCCAGTTCTGGTCACCAGTCCTCCAAAAGGATCTGCTGGAGCTGGAGAGAGTCCAGGGAAGGGCAACTAAATGAATTTGGGGACTAGAGAACCTCAATTATGAGGAACGACTACAAGCGCCAAATTTACTCTTCCTGGAGAAGAGACGCTTGAGAGGGGATATGATTGCGACGTACAAATATCTCAACAGTGATCCCAGCGTAAGAATGAATCTTTTCAGTCCCAGGAGGTGTAAAAGAACATGGGGTTACATGATGAGTATGGAAGAGAAGCAGTTTAACCTTAACCACTTGCCGACTAGCCGCCGCAGTTGTACTGCGGCAGAATGGCACGGCTGGGCGAAAAACAACGATATGTAACGTCTCTTCGCCCTGTGGCCACTAGCAAACAGCGAGCTATCTCTTCCCCTACACAGTCCCCTCCCCCCTTCAGTTAGAACACACACTAGGGAACACAATTAACCCCTTGATCGCCCCCTAGTGTTAACCCCTTCCCTGCCAGTGACATTTTTACAGTAATCAATGCATTTTTATAGCACTGATCGCTGTATAATTGTGCCGAATTGCAAAAAGTGCTCGGGTCAGGAAGGGGGTAAAATCTTCTGGGGGGTGAAGTGGTTAAGCTCCGTAAGGGATTTTTCACTGTTGGGGCGGTAAGGATGTGGAACTCTCTTCCACAATTAGTGGTGTCGGCAGGAAGTATGGATGGTTTTAAAAGACTCTTGGACGTGCATCTTAGCATAAACAATATATGGGGATACATACCTACACAGGCTGAACTGGATGGACTGTTGTCTTTATTCAACCTTACCAACATGTAACTATGTATCCACATGAAATTTTTATAATTTTTTTTCACACAAATAGAGCTTTCTTTTGGTGGTATTTTATGTTTTGCTAAACAATTTTAAAAAAGTTTCTTAGTTTCTGATATAAAATTTTGTAAATAAGTACTTTTATTCCTTCACTCATGGGCGCTAATGAGGCTGCACTAATGGGCACTGATAGGCATTGATGAGGCGGCACTGATGGGCACTGATTATCAGTGTAGATTGCTGCTTACCGGCTCTCCTTTCCTCCCACGCTGTCAGCATGAGGAGAGAGCTGCCGATAACTGGCAAATCCTTTTTATACGGTGATCAGCTGTGATTGGACACAGCTGGTCACATGGCAAAGAGCCGCTGGGATTTGCTTTTTCCCCGATCTGTGATCAACTGTGTCTGAAGGGATCACAGATCCCCGCCGATGCGCGTGCGCGCATTTAGAACTGTCAAAACGCATGACAAATCGCAGTGGTGTGAATGAGGGCTAAACATGGTCTTGGGAAACATGCCGAGAACATGCTTTTCCCCTACCACATTCCGGTGTGAACCGACAGTAAGCCCGGGTTCACACTGAGCTGCAGGAATGAAGCCGCGCGAGTTCAGCTGAACACGCACAATTTCACTCCCGATTTTGGCCACCATTTCAGAGACATCTGTGCAGGTTTCTGCACAGATGTCAAAGTAAATCGCAGCCCGAAATCGCAAAAAGTGGTACAGAAACTACTTTTTGAAATCTGTGCAGCGCCGCAGAATCGCACCGATTAGGCCGGTGACATTGACGTCAATTGCCCCCGATTTGACATGTCAAATCGCTCCAGTGTGAACCAGGGCTAAAGGATGAGAGCGAAAATAATTTTTTTTTTTATTTCAGGCAAGAAAAAAAGATTTGATGGTGAGTACAGAAAGTAATAGGAAATCTAAAATGTTGCAATTGTCAGCAGAACAAAAAGTGAGAGGAAATCTGGGGACACCTGTCTCATGCCGCGTACACACAGTCGGACTTGCTAACGGGACAAGCTCCGTCGGCAAAAATTTAGAGCATGTTCTCTAAGTCCGTCAGAAATGCCGACAGAGAAAGTCCGATGGGGCATACACACGGTCGGATTATCCGACCAAAAGCTCCCATCTGACTTTTTCTGTCGGAAATTCCGACCGTGTGTATGCGGCATTAGGCTGGGATCACACTATTGCAAATTGGATGCAGGTTTCCCCGCATCCAATTCACATGTCAGGAGATTGGGATCGGCTCTATGGAGCGGATCCGGTGCAAATTGCACAGGAGTCCTGTGCGTCTTCTGGTCCGTTTCAGGTCCGAATTCAGCCAAAAATTTGGACTGAAATCGGACCTGAAACGGTGAATGAGGACACACCAGACCCCTGCTATGAGCCTCTCCATGCTGCGGTGTGAACCCAGCCTAAGAGGGGGATTCCCTCACTTTGGAGATTTCCTGTCACTTCCTGTTGTGTCTCTGGGACAGGAAGTACAACCGTGGCCAAAAGTTTTGAGAATGACACAAATATTCATTTTCACTAAATCTGCTGCTTCAGTGGTGTTTTTAGATCTTTTTGTCAAATGTTACTATGGTATACTGAAGTATAATTACAAGCATTTCATAAGTGGCAAAGACTTTTATTTAGAATCACAAGTTTATTCAAAGATTCAATATTTGCAGTGTTGACCCTTCTTTTTCAAGACCTCTACAATTCTCCCTGGCATGCTGTCAATCAACTTCTGGGACACATCCTGACTGATGGCGGCCCATTCTTGCATAATCAATGCTTGGGAGTTTGCCAGAATTTATGGGGTTTTTTTCGTTCACCTGCCTCCTGAGGATTGACCACAAGTTCTCAGTGGGATTAAAGTCTGGGGAGTTTCCTGGACTCAAAATTTCGATGTTTTGTTCCCCAAGCCACTTAGTTATCACTTTTGCCTTATGGCAAGGTGCTCCATCATGCTGGAAAAGGCATTGTTCCTCAAACTGTTCTTGGATGGTTGGGAGAAGTTTCTCTCGGAGGATGTTTTTTTACCATTCTTTATTCATGGCGGTGTTTAAAATTGTGAGTGAGCCCACTTCCTTGGCTGAGAACCCCACACATGAATGGTCTCAGGAGGCTTTACTGTTGGTATGACACAGGACTGATGGTAGGGTTCACCTTTTCTTCTCCAGACAAGGTTTTTCCCGGATGCCCCAAACAATCGCAAAGGGGATTCATCAGAGAAAATGACTTTACCCCAGTACTCAGCAGTCCAATCCCTGGACCTTTAGCAGAATATCAGTCTATCCCTGATGTTTTTCCTGGAGAGAAGCGTCTTCTTTGCTGCCCTTCTTGACACCAGGCCATCCTCCAAAAGTCTTCTCCTCGCTGTGCGTCTAGATGGATTCACACCTGTTTCCTTCCTGAGCAAGCTCTGCACTGGTGGTGTCCCGATCCCGCAGCTGACTCAACTGTAGGAGACGGTCCTGGCGCTTGCTGGACTTTATTGGGTGCCCTGAAGTCTTCTTCACAAATGCAGTGGAGATGTTTATTATGGGATTTAAGTGATACTAAAGACAATTTTTTTTTTGTTTAACCCCTAGGCTCCAAGCGCATACAAATATGCGACCTCTCTACGGCCAGGGTCATGGCGCCAAGGGGCCACATATATACGTGCATTAGTGATGATAGAGCTGTGCCAAGAGCGTGCGCCCTTGGCACAGTGACCGGCAGTTCACAAAAAGCTACTGATTGCTTCTTAGTTTCGGGAGTTTTCCAATCATGTGACCATGTGAAAGCCAATCACGGTGGTCACATGGCCACAAGCCCCACCCTGCCTCCTGGAACACCTTAAAGGGCCGTCTGTAACCGGTGTAAAGGGGTTAAAAATAACAAACATGTCATACTTACCTGCTCTGTGTAATGGTTTTGCTTAGAACAGCCCTGATCCTCCTCTTATCGGGTCACTTGCCAGTGCTTCTGGCCCCTCCCTCCTGCTGAGTGCTCTCACAGTAAGCAGCTTGCAATGGGGGCACCAGAGCCAAGCCACTGCTCTGTGAGTGCGGCCTGGCCCCGCCCCTCTCTCTCCTCATTGGCTTGCTCACTTTGACAGCAGCGGGAGCCAATGGAGCCAATGGCGCCCTGCTGCTCTCAGCCAAAGAGACAGCCGAGCCTCTTGTGCAACATCGCTGCAATGAGATGGGGCTCAGGTAGGGTTGCCACCTGGGATTCACCTGGACAGTCAAGGTTTTGAATCATGTGTCCGGGTTTCAGTGGGACTAAAAAACCCGGACACATTATTCAGCCCAGGCTGTGGCTCCCCAGGTAACCAAGATAGTCACACACAAATCTGTTGGCATCCATGAACTGCGGGCGGCTTTCTGGGGGGCAGGTTCGGCATTACTGGGATGCAGGGTGATGATGTCACCAAGAGCAATTTGGCCACACCCACATTTTGCTGTGGCACGCTATGCACACCGCATTACTACTCTCTCTTTGGGGCACCCAAAGGTGTCCCAGGCCACCAAAGTGTTCGGGTTTGGCTTTGAAGAAAAGGTGGCAACCCTAGGCTCAGGTAAGTATAATGCCCCGTGCACACAAGCGGAATTTCCGTCAAAAAAAATGTGATGGGAGCTTTTGGTCGGATATTCCGACCGTGGTGTATGCTCCACCCAACTTTTTCTGTCTAAATTTCCGCCAGCAAAAGATTGAGAGCTGGTTCTATATTTTTCCAATGGAAAAAGTTCTTGGCAGAAATTCCGTTCGTCTGTATGCAATCCCGACAAGCAAAAAACCACGCATGCTCGGAAACAATTCGACGCATGCTCGGGAGCATCGAACTTCATTTTCTCGGCTCGTCGTAGTGTTGTACGTCACCGCGTTCTTGACGGTCGAAAGTTCAGAGAACTTTTGTGTGACCCGTGTCTATGCAAGCCAAGCTTGAGCGGAATTCCGTCTGAAAAACCGTCCAAGATTTTTCCGACGGAGATTCCGCTCGTGTGTACGGGGCCATTAGGCTCCGTTCACATCTAGGCGTTGCTATTTTACAGGTGTTTTTGGGTGTTTTTTTATGGCGTTTTTGCAGCGTTTTTTGTACAGGCGTTTTGAAGTTCAAAGGTCACCAATGTAAAAGCAGTAAAACGCCTGTAGTCTGCCAAAAAAAGAAGCTCATGTACTGTTCTGAGTGACAGGCGTTTTGCTTTAGGCGACAGACAGGGGCCATTGAAATGAATGGGATTTGTCTTGTTGGGCGTTTTTAGGGCTGAGGCTTATGCCGCGTACACACGAGCGGACTTTCCAGCGGACTAGGTCTGACGGAATTAGTCCGGCGGATAATCCGATAATGTGTAGGCTAGTCCGATAGCTTTTCGGGATAAAAATCCGACGGACCTAGAAATAGAACATGTTTCAAATCTGTCCGACGGACTAAAATTGGGAAAACTTCGTCTGTGTGCTGGTCCGACGGACCAAATACGACGCAAGGGAAGCTATTGGCTACTGGCTATTGAACTTCCTTTTTTAGTCCCGTTTACGTCATCACGTTCTACCTGAACGGACTTATGAACGGACTAATGCCCCGTACACACGGTCGGACATTGATCGGACATTCCGACAACAAAATCCTAGGATTTTTTCCGACGGATGTTGGCTCAAACTTGTCTTGCATACACACGGTCACACAAAGTTGTCGGAAAATCCGATCATTCTGAACGCGGTGACGTAAAACACGTACGTCGGGACTATAAACGGGGCAGTAGCCAATAGCTTTCATCTCTTTATTTATTCTGAGCATGCTTGGCACTTTGTGCGTCGGATTTGTGTACACACGATCGGAATTTCCAACAACGGATTTTGTTGTCGGAAAATTTTATAGCCTGCTCTCAAACTTTGTGTGTCGAAAAATCCGATGGAAAATGTGTGATGGAGCCTACACACGGTCAGAATTTCCGACAACAAGGTCCTATCACACATTTTCCGTCGGAAAATCCGACCGTGTGTACAGGGCATTAGTCCTATCATGTGTGGCCAAGTCCGTTGGTTCTGAAAGACCGTCGGACCTAGTCCGCCGGAAAGTCTGCTCGTGTGTACGCGGCATTAGAACAGAAAAACGCCCAAAAAACACCTTGCAATTCATCTGATCCCTCTTCATAATATTAATTAATTAATATTTGCGTCATTCTCAAAACTTTTGGCCCGGCGGGACCGAGACAGATAAAAAATAATTAAAAAAATAAACGAACACAAGGGTATTAATCCTTCCCTACCCAGCCCTAAACAGAAAAGTTTTTCCCATCCATACAGTATATCGGGAGCGGCAGAGTCAGATCACGGCCAATCAAAATGAGTCAAATCTGATCAACTTTCGCAGTTTTGTCTTACCTTTTAAACAGGATGCTCTCAGCCCCATGGTGTCATCAGTCCTCATAGTTCAGTCATGTCAAAAAAAAAAAAAAAAAAATAGCCGCCTGGTATTCTAAAAAGAGCGCAGTGTGAGATCATATGACTTGCGTCCGATCGCCCTTTTTTTTTTTTTTTTTGGGTGAAGCGCGGGATCTGTACCTGAGGAGGAGAAGATGCAATGTGGCCGACGCACGGTGAGATGCTTCGCTTTACACTCAGATCGGAACTCAGTAGGCGAGTCACACGATAGCAGCGCACGGTGACAGAAAACCGCCGGCTCTGCCGAAAATAAGATTACAACAACCAGCTAAAAAAAAAAAAAAAAAAAAAAAAAAAAAACACAAACAGCTCTGTAACCGCTCGCGCTGCAGAGAGCTGCAAAACTTTTTTTCTTTTGCACGGCAAACTACAAAGTCTCCGTTTCCTGTGACTCTGTTTATTTTTTTCCTCCCAGCGGGCGAAGGGCAGCGCAAATAGAAAAAAAAAAAAAAAAGGCGATCAGAGAGGAACGCAGCAATTCAAATCGTCTTTGTATTTGTTTTATTGACATATGTTGTGTGTCGGAGATGAAAAATAAAATCAATTCTATAAATACTGGATAGATGAAACAAAAATAGAATTTTATTGTAACCTAGGCAACGACAGAATTTCGTTTTTGTTTTATTGATACATTAGTAACCGGTTCATCGCACTCAGAAAGTGACTATACAAATAAATAATGCAATTCCCTGGGGGGGTCTGAGTTAATTTTATCTTCTTTATTTTATAAATATCATGTTGCTACATTGTTTTTCGAATGAATGTGGACCTGACATTATACATACTGTACTGTATATGCTCTGTGATGTGCAGGGCCGGGACAAGGGGTGGGCAAGAGGGGAAGCTGCCCTGGGCATTGTGGTATCGTGTGAGGTGGGGGGCACCACAAGGAGATTTGGGGGGGGGGGGTTTGTGTTAAGAGGAGGAATTAGGGGGGAAGCTGGGGAAATATTTTTTTTTAGGAGGGGAAATTTGAGGGGAGTGGGGGGGGGTTCTAGGAGTGCTGATTCAGGGGGGTTTTGGGTTGTGAGGGGGGATGGGAGAAGAGGATTTGTGCTAGGAGGGATGATTAGGGGTGTTTGTGTTAAGAAGGGGAATGGGGGGATGTTTGTGCCAGGAGGGGGGATTTGGAATGGAGGGTGGGGAAAGAGAAAGTGTACTCGGAGGGGAAGTTCAAGAGGTCGAGGATTTCTGCTAGGAGGGGTGAATTTTTTTTTTAAATTGTGCTGGGGAGATTTGGGGGATGGAGGGGGCAAAGATTTGTACTGGGGGGGGGGGGGGTTGTGCTTAGAGGGTATTCATGCAGATTAGTACCCATTTTTTTTGTGGGGGGGTATATGTGCTAGTAGAGATGATTGGGGGGGGGGGGGGTGTTGTGCTAGGAGGGGGAATGGGGGGGATTTGTGCTAGTAGGGATGATTAAGGGGGGTGTTTTTCTAGGAGAGGGATTTGGAGATTTGTAGTTTTGGGGGGGGGGGGGGCAGAGAAAACGTACTCGGAATAGGGGAATTTGAGAGGTGGAGGATTTGTGCTAGCACAGGCGTTTTCTTTTTTTTTGGGGGGGGGGGATTGTGCTGGGGGGATTTAGGGGATGGACAGGGCAAAGATTTGTACTGGGGGGAGAGATTTCAACGGGGGGGGGGGGGCTGGGCAGAGGGGGAATGTATGCTTAGGGGGTAGTCATGGGGGGGGGACCTTTGCTGACACATAATGCTCATACATCTTGGGGGGGCAGTTTGGCATGTTCACACCTTGTGTCGGCGCTGGTGATGTGTCATTGTAATACTCACTTCTGGTTTGCACCGTGTCATATGACTTGACAGTTCAAAGTTGCATGACAAGTCACACCCCATTTGCGGCAGTGAAACCGCTCAGTGGAAGCGACTTCAACTTTGAAAAAGGTTCCTGTACTGTTTTAGTGTGATTTGCCCCCTTGAAGCCCCCATCCAATTGTGTTTTATTGTGTTTATTTTTTTACCTAACTTTTTCATGTCTTTTGGACAGTCACATGACTCTCTGGTTCCTCTTTGGCGGTGAGCAGTCCTATATGATAGAGAGTTCTATCGGTATCGATCCCCTGGGAGATCAGGGAGGCGGGCCATGACACCCTGTACTCACAGTCTGTCCTCAGTCTGGGTGATGCTGGGTGTGTACTGTATGTAGTTCAGTTCTGTATTTGTCCGTTTTACTAGCATTGCCGGTCACAATCCAGTCTGGGGCTGTGGAGTCAGAGTCACGGCGGTGACCCCTTCCTGGAAGCATACCGGTCTGATATTCCGTAATATTTACTATTGTGGCCTGAATGGAAAGTCTGACTACATTACGTGTCCTGTAACCCCCGAGGAATGCAGCGCAGATCCAAAAATACAGTTAAAGTTTAACAGCCCTGAAGGTCTTCAGAGGGCGGATTGTAACACAGCGATACGTGATAACACGTCCTTATCGAGAGGACGAAACATCTGCGGGCCAACCCACTTAAAGGAACCCTGTGCTAGGAGGAGTATGGGGGCTGCCATTGAGCTACCTCTTCAGAAAATGCTTGCTTATTGGCAGTCTCTGCCTTCCAAACTTTTAGCTTGTCATCTAAAACAAGCATGGAGCAAGCGAGTCGGCAATCCCGAGCTGCACACAAGTCTTTGTAGAAGAGTGGAAGATGCTATAGCTGCAGAGGTGGGGGGTACAGTCACATCTAATCCTGAGGAAGTCAAATGAGATTCAGGAAACGTGTCGAGATATCAGTCCCAGGGCTAATGTATTGTGTTGTGTATATTTTAATGTAGGGATGGAGGTGCACCAAATCCCAGCCAACTTTGATGTCCTATGTCTGTGGTCTCCAAACTGTGGCCCTGGGGCCGGATGCAGCCCTTAGCTTGCCTTTTTCCAGCCCTTGGGTCACTTTTGCTCCCACTGACACCAACAATGGGATATAATTTCTGTTACTGAAATCAATAAGGCACTATTTCTCACATTGACACCAACGATGGGGCACAATTCCTCCCACTAATATCAATGATGGGGCATTATTCCTCCCACTGACACTGATGATTCGGCACTATTCCTCCCACTGACACCAATGATGGGGCACTATTCCTCCCACTGACACCAATGATGGGGCACTATTCCTCCCACTGACACCAATGATGGGGGCACTATTCCTTCCACTGATACCAATGATGGGGCACTATAATTCTCACTGACACCAACGATGAGGCACTATTCCTCCCACTGATGCCAACGATGGGGGCACTATTCCTTCCACTGACACCAATGATGGGGGCACTGTTCCTTCCACTGACACCAATGATGGGGCACTATTCCTCCCACTGACACCAATGATGGGGCACTATTCCTTCCACTGACACCAATGATGGGGCACTATTCCTTCCACTGATACCAATGATGAGGCACTATAATTCTCACTGACACCAATGATGAGGCTCTATTCCATTGTGGGTGTCAGTCAGTCAGAATTTCTTCTCCTAATGCCAAAGATGCACTGTTTACTCATACTGTGGCCAGGGCAATATCTACTCCAAATGACCGCTGCCCTTGGGGCACTCTTCCTCCCACTTATGCAAGACACTATTCTTCCCACTGACACCAACAATGGGGTGTAATTCCTGTTGCTGACAACAAGAAGGCACTATTTCTCACATTGACACCAATGATGGGGCACTATTTCTCACACTGACACCAATGATGGGGCACTATTTCTCACACTGACACCAATGATGGGGCACTATTTCTCACATTGACACCAATGATGGGGCACTATTTCTCACATTGACACCAATGATGGGGCACTATTTCTCACACTGACACCAATGATGGGGCACTATTTCTCACATTGACACCAATGATGGGGCACTATTTCTCACATTGACACCAATGATGGGTGTCAGTGGCAGGAATTCCTCCCCCTAATGCCAAAGATGCACTATTTACTCCCTCTGTCGCCGGGACAATCTCCTCTCCCAATGGCCGCAGTTCGGCCTCCCTCAAGTCTAAAGTACAGTAAACTGGTCCTTTGTTTAGAAAGTTTGGAGACCCCTGTCCTATGTCATGTAGGCTGCTGGACCTAGTAGATATCTATCACAGGGATGCCCTGTCCTCTTCCTGAGCCGGCATGCCCGAGGGATTGCTGAACTCCTGGGAAAAAAAAAAGTTCCTGGTGACAACCCGCCTCCTCATCTCAGAAAAGTTCTTGGGTTGCTTTCACTCCCCGTAACAAAATCTGTGAATGGGAGAGTCTGGGGAGTTACTGGATCCTCTCCTCCATTCAAAGATCCTAATACAGGCAGTGTAAGCAATCAAATAACTTTTCTTAATGGAAGAGGAGGGATAAGGGGGCGGGTCTTCGTCATCAGGAGCTTTTTTTTTCCCAGCAGCCCAGCGAGGAGCCTGAATCTATGAAAGCCTGCAGAGCTGGACACCCAGCTACAGGAAGAGGACGGGGCATTCCTGCAGTGAAGATTTCTACAGGGTCTAGCAGCCTGCACCACATAGGACATCCTTCATTACAGCTAAAGTTCAGCTTTAATATGGAGTTGGATCTATTATCTGTAATGAAGGATGTCCTATGTCGTGCAGGCTGCTAGACCATGTAGAAATCTTCACTGCAGGGATGCCCCGTCCTCTTCCTGTAGCTGAATTTCCAGCACTGCAGTAGTTAATAGAGCCAACTCCATAATAAAGCTGAACTTTAATTACTGCAGTGCTGGAAATTCAGCTACAGGAAGAGGACAGGGCATCCCTGCAGTGAAGATTTCTACAGAATCCAGGAGTCTGCACAACGTTGGACATCCTTCATTACAGCTAAACTTCAGCTTTAATATGGAGTGGAATCTATTAACCCCTGCAGTGCTGGAAGTTAAGCTACAGGAAGAGGACGGGGCATCCCAGCAGTGAAGATTTCTACAGAATCAAGGAGCCTGCATGACATAGGAACATCCTTCATTATGGGTAAATGATTTCCACCTTAAAAACGGACTTTCCCCTTAAATAAATCCACATCAAAATGGTTTCAACTGAGCAGATGTGCCGCACAGCTTCGGGATTTGAAATGAGCCACACAGCACGTCTGCGCATGCGCTAGTTTCCCCCATGCATGTGCAAAGACAGCAATTATGGAAATCCTTAACTTTGTTGGCTTTACGCATGCGCAGGAACTCTCCTGCATGTGCGCAGATGTGCTGAAGGGCTCTGCCAGGACCCGAAGGCCAGAAAAAAGCTCTTCTTCTGCACAGCTGCGCATGTGTCACGATGGCAGCACTGGAGGAAGGGGGGGGGGAGGGGAGGAGGGGTTCCGAGCAAATACACAGGAGACTGAAGTTCCTTTTTAAGACAAGGCTTGTAAAGTATAGATTTATCTAACAGGAGTCCACCTGCAGCGCCGTATCGCAAAAAATGGCCTGGTCATGAAGGGGGGTAAATCTTCCGGAGGTCAAATGGTTAATCAGTACAGTTGTTGTTCCAAACTACAATACAAATACTCTGCAACACATTACATCACTTCCGAATGTTTATTCTGTCATGTGAGAATTTCTGTCACTTTAGTAAACTCTTCATTTTCTATATACGATTAGCATGCAAAAAAAAAAAACAAAGAGGGCCAATCATTCGTTCGATAATCTCTTTGTGTGTACCAGGCATAAGACTCGCACTCCATTCCACTGCTCATCTCTATCTAGGATAATAGAAAAGTCTATTGGATGAAGTGGAACTTAAGCGCGGCTGCCATGCTTGCTGGATGGGGTTGGATGTTCACCGATTGGTTTTTATTTTCCGCCGCTATGCTTTAGCAGCACGCTCGCACCTGACTCTCCGCACATAGCTGCACGCCGCGTGTAATCTCAGCATCGGTTTTGGGAAACGACGAGTCTGCCAGGAAATCGCAGACTGGAAAATTAAATAGGTGCAGATAAGAGTCAGAGCCCCAGATTGTGTACATCCAGAGTCATGGGACGTGAGATTGAAGTTCCTCCGGGAATAAGAAAACGATCAACAGAACTTCACCTGCGATCAGTAAAATCCTCACTCCGGCCATTCATTGAAATCTATTCCTCAATAACCTCAAATGGATTTAAATCCACTTTGTGAGCAACAAATCCTTTGTAAACCCAGATATCACCTAGTAACAGTAGCACTGACATTATGACTGTGCTGTACACATAGCCTGTGCAGAGAGCAGAGCTGTGGGAGGGGCACTGCAGGCTCCACCCATTGCAGGTCGCCTGCAGAAAACTACAGAAGGGGGCGGAGACAAGACCAGACCCACCGCACCAGCAGAGAGAGAGAGCAGGGCCGTCTTTAAGGCAGGGCAAAAGGGGCAGCTGCCCAGGGCCCTGTCATTGTTGTGGGGCCCAAAGCGGCTGTCTCATACTTGCCAACTATCCCAGTTTAAATTCCCTTGTCCCTTGAAGTTTTAGTCCTGTGCTGTGTCCCGATATCTCAGTGTGAAGTGCTGGTACTAATTCTGCCCAGCCCTGCCCTTCCCTATTGTTGTGTACAGATGACTCACCTGCAGACCTTCTGTTTACATGTAAATAACCGGCATTCATAAGTAAATAGCTGCGTTCGGCAGCATTAATATGTAAAAGGCGGCATTCATATGTATATCATGCCCCCCCTGCAGTGAGCAGATGATGAGCGGTAACCTCTAGCAACCAATTAGTGAGTGGTATTACTGTACAGTAATCTCTAGTAACCAATTAACAAGCAGAAATCATTTGCTGTAACCTCTAGCAACTAATCAGTGAGCCGTAATGTGTGCTGTAACCTCTAGCAACCAGTCAGTAAGCAGTAATGATATGGTGTAACCTCTGATTTTAAGTCTAGCTGCTATTTATTGTATGTCTCAGAGCAGGTGGAGAGTGAAATTGCATGGGGGGGGGGGCCAAGAAGATTTTTGCCCAGGGTCCAATCAATATTAAAGACGGCCCTGAGAGAGAGCAGTCTTTATTACAGGAAACTCCAGCACAATTGTACATTTTCCTCTCCTGAAGGGTCGCTGGTTCGAATCCCGACCACAACACCTGGAGTTTGCATGTTCCTCCTGTGCCTGCGTGGGTTTCCTCCGGGTACTCCGGTTTCCTCCCACACTCCAAAGACATGCTGGTAGGTTAATTGGATCCGGTCTAAATTGTCCCTAGTATGTATGAATGTGAGTTGGGGACCTTAGATTGTAAGCTCCTTGAGGGTAGGGACTGATGTGAATGTACAATGTATATGTAAAGCGCTGCGTAAATTGATGGCGCTATATAAGTACCTGAAATAAATAAAAAATAAATTTCACTTCCACCATTTACCTTTTAATCTGACCTCCGGCCTTCCCTGCAGTCTTGCACAGTTGTACCGGCTTCTCTCCTGGACTGAAACAGCTTACTCTGATTTCACCGCACACTGTGAGCTTCTCACACTGTCATTTAATTGCTGGAGGACGTCAAGCTTCAAGCTTTTCAGGAAGCTATAAACAGCAACCTGCCGGCCCCTCCCACCAGCCATGATCTCATACCTCCCAACTGTCCCTGATTTCGAGGGACTGTCCCTGATTTGGAGCAATGTCCCTCTGTCCCTCGTTCCTCCTCATTTGTCCCTCATTTTGGTCTGATCTATATAGTTGTATATAAAATGGGACTTTTTATCTATCAAAAGGTGTTTCCCAGTGCTAAACCTTTCATCTGATTTCTAAATTGCTGTATTTGTAAATTCCGAAAGCCAATATAAAGGAATAGTAGTGCTAAAAAAGCACTTGTGGGTTTAACCAATCATGTTTTGTGTCCTATGCCTGCATACTTGTGCTGATAGGTGTCCCTCATTCCCATCTCAAAAAGTTGGGAGGTATGTGATCTGCCTGCATTGAATAGGGAAGTACAGAGACCCAGTGATGTCAGCGAGTCTAAAATAAGGTATGTAATGAAAACAGAAAGGTTTTGTTGAAAAAAAAAATTGATTGGCATGTTGATGAGGGGGGGACCAAAGAAAGCACCATATAAACGTAGATTAAACGTCATTTTACGGTGAAATGGTCATTTAAGGGTAGTACACACAGGCCAATTGTCAGGCGACATCGACTGGTTCAATAAAAACCATCGAACATTCGGCCCGTGTGTAAGGCAGCCGGTCAGACAGAATCTGGCAGTTCGGCCGGCTTCTGTCAGGACAAGCATGCTAGAAAACCAGCGGCTGATCAGAGCTCTCAGCCAATAGCTGAGAGCGCCGACCAGTGTTCTGGTTGGGGGGGGGCATTCCCCTATCAGGACATTATAAAACAGCAGGGCAGATCACTGTACTAACATCTGATTGTTAGTACAATGACTCCGACTGGAGCTGTCAGTTCTTTGTCAACCCGGCGGTGTTGAACGAAAAATAACATGGTGTGTGCTAGGCTTAAGCCCCAGTTCTCACCGATGCGGTTTTGAAGATGCGCTACTGCACATCAGTGCGATTTGCACTGTTGCTTTCATTGCGGCTTGTGACTTCATTTAACAGAAGTCTACGCAAGTCGCAATGAAATTGTCAAAAAGGAGCGCAGGAACCTTTTTCATAATCGCTGCAACATAACTGGTGGCGATATGAACGGTTCCATTGCCGGAAATAGGTTGTGACTTGCCATGTAAAGTGGAACTGTCAAATCGCATGACAAGTTGCATCAGTGAGAACGGGGGGCTAAGTGTTCCCTGAGTATTATGGATGTTCCTTTATTCTACCCTAGATCCGTTCTTGTGTCAAAAGATGGCCCCCCTTTTTTTTTTTTTTCATTTCTGTAAAAAATAAATAAGGAAAATAATATAAATAATACAATATAAAACACAAGTAACACGGGGGGGGGGATATAGATTTTTATTTTTTATATCCGGGTCACATGCTTGCTAGCAGTGTGAATCACTGGACTGTATTCTGAAGAATCACCAGAAGGGGGCAGCAGAGTACATGACCATTTTTCTAGCAGCTAGATGCGAGTGCTGTAGAGTCTAGCTCAGTGTTTCTCAACTCCAGTCCTCAAGGTGCCCCACAGGTCAAACAGGTCATGTTTTCAGGCTTGCCATTATTTTGCACAGGTGATTTGATCAGTTTCACTGCCTCAGTAATTACCACAGCCATTTCATCTAAAGGAAATCCTGAAAACATGACCTGCTGGGGCGCCTCGAGGACTGGAGTTGAGAAACACATGCATTGTCTTCCTAGGTGAAAAAAAAAAAAATCAGCAGGTTCGCCTTTCTATACAGCCTCTCCGAGCAATTCCTCCAATTATTCTTCCTTTATATGAACTCGTGTAAAAAAAAAAATAAAAAATCGTTTTTTCATATAGCATTGCCACTTTTGTTTTTCCCATCCAAAGCATAGATGACAAATGATTTGAATTAATTATTTTCAATTAGAAGGAACCTTTCATGTCTGTATTGTTTTAGATCATTTGCTGACACATGAATCAGCAATTGGATAGATTGATAGCAGCAGGAGCCAATGACTCCCACTGCTGTCAATCAAACCCAGTGACATGGGGGGGAGGGGGGGGGGTTGGGACAAGTCCTGCTGTCTGTGGCAATGGACGCAGCAACAGGATTTGGGAGCACGCCCGTGCGGGTGCCCCGATGGAATTCGGCTCTCCGTGGGGGGACACTCGCTGAAGAGGAGGAGCCTGGAGCGCTGCGGGGGGGACCGCAGAACAGGAGGATCGCCGTCCCCCACAGAGCAGGTAAGTATAGACATGTTTGTTATTAAAAAAAAATAACCTAACCTTTACAATCACTTTAAGTACAATGCAGGGCCAGGAGTTCTACACTGCGAAAATGCCAAGGACCCCCCCCCCCAAATTCAGAGTGTCAGCTGTCAAGGGAGCGCTAGATAAAGTAAAAGTCCTCCCTCTTTTCTTCTCAGGTTTTACATAAATAAAAGCGGATCATTGTAAGCATCCCTGTCAGTGGTAAATGATTTATTTCAACACTTTAACTGCTACAATTGCAGTAAAGCTTGTTCTGTTGAAAAAAAAAAAACAATAGACTTTTCGGTTGGGGCACCAGGTAAAAATAAAGGAAAGAAAGACTAAAAAAAAAAGAAAACTAATGCAGCCACCACATCCAAGAATGCAATGTTTGTTTTTGACTACCCTGCACAGCTGCACAAGATTTTGCGCTCTCCAGTTTTAGTAAATCAACCCCTTTATGTTGTCATTTTAACACTGAACAAATGCCCCTGCGGGGAGCTCCTCCAGCACTGTACTGAAAGGAAAAAAAAATAGTTTGCTGTAACTGCAGTGTGAGGTGGAGTTTGGCTTCAATTTGTTAGTATATCTAAATATGCTAGTACAGCTAACACTCCCCTCCCTCCAGACAATACCGCTGTCTGCTGTGCCCCCTGTGCTCCTTCATCCAGAGTGGGGGCACTGAAATACAGGAGGTGTTTTACTGGCCAGATCACCAAATGAAAACAAATGCAGCCACCATATCTAATGATTGGTAATTAATTGATATTACATTTTTGGTTCTGGATTTATTACCTGCTTTAAACCACAAAACTACAATCAGGAGGGCCAAACTAAACTCTGAAAGTTTAAATCCCTTTAATTCCACTGTTAATGGAGGTTGCGACCCAAAACACCGTCCCTGTTTTGCGTGATTATAAAGGATAAGTTCGCCTTTTCACAAAAAAAAAAAAAAAATTATAAGTGGTGAAATATCCAAATATCCTGGCCACATCTCCAGACCCCGCTGCACATAGCAGCCGTGATGTCAGCGGAGTGGTCTGTATCCCGTCACATAACAACCCCCCCGGAGAGAGGATCCATTACTGCTCACAAGAACAAACACTCATTTGATCAGTGACAACCACATGATGACCAATGAGAAGCTATTCTTTCTTTTGTGTCACTTTGGGGTTGAATAACTAAAACTGGAGAGTGCAAAATCTGGGTCAGCTCTGCATGGTAGCCAATCAGCTTCTTCAATTAAGCTTTGACAATAAAACCTGGAAGCTGATTGGTTTCTATGCAGAGCTGCACCAGATTTTGGTAAATCAACCCCTTTACCGCAAGAAGCAGTATAGTCACGTGGCTGCACTGAGCCCTTGCCGCTGTGAGCATTTGGCCCCTTTCACATGGACTTTCCGATCAGGTCCGCCCCCTCAGTTTTTCAGGTGGACCTGATTGGATGCTCCATTCAGCCCTATGGAGTGGCGGAGGTCAGCGGTGACATGTCCACTGGCACCGCCACTATCTGATCCCATTTGAAATCCAGACAGATGGAGACCCTATTTTCAATCCGTCTGGCGGATCAGATCGAATGAACATAGACAGGCGGCCGGTTTTCATCCAATCCCCCCATAGAGGCAACACTGTATCCTGGCCTAGGCCTAGGGCAGCACTTTGCAGGGGGGGCAGCACGGAAAAAGTATCCGTCAGCTTGCGCCGTTTATTTTTTTACCATCCCTGTCCCATTGCAGAGATTTCCCTTCACTTCCTGCCCCATAGCCAAACAGGAAGTGGGAGGAAATCTATGCAAATTAAGGGACTCTATTGCCTCCCCACCAGGCCCTCAGAACTAGTGTCCCCACTCGAAAATTTCAGGGCGGGTCTTAAACAGCAAGGGGTGTGGCCTTGACAGGAAGGGGTGGGTCATATTTAATTAAGGGGGTGCGCGAGTTTAGTCAGGCCTAGGGCAGCACAAAACCTAAATACACTACTGCATAGAGGAGAGTGGGGCTCTGACAGGTCCGTCTCAGCACAGTGAGCGGAGACGGACTGGTCATCCACCTGCTCAGCAGAGCGAACACCCCCCCCCCCCCACCCGCTAAGCAAAATGGAGTCCGTCTGGGGGAAAGCCCATGTGAAAGGACCCTTATGGTGGATACTGACTCAGTGACTGTGTATGGACTACTGCAGCGGAATCACAGCCACCATGTGCAGTGGGGTTCAGAGGGACGGGCAGGATATTTGAAGTTCATTTTCTGTGAAAAGGCAACTTAAAAGTGGCACAAAAGTCTCCACACTTACCTTTCCAACAGTACTGCGCCGGCCAGTCTTCGGGCTCATTGGCCGGCGGGGGATGGAGCCACTCCTACGCACAAGGCCATCATCCCAACACTCAGGCATCAGCCTAGCACTGGAAGCTGAGCTGCAGTGCCAAAGGAGATAGCGAGCAGGTAGGGACATATTATTGCAAAAGAGTAAGGATGAGCTCAGGTGTGTTCACAGCTCCACGTGTCCGCCAGGAAGCTGACACTCCGCAGCGCTAATCACAGGCAGTGAGATATTTCCCAATCCGCTGCTGCACAGATCAGGAAATGTCCCCACTACCTGTGATTAGCGCTGAGAAGTGTCAGCTTCCTGGCGAGCACGTGGAGCTGCGAACACACCTGAGCTCATCCTTACAAAAGAGACAGTGCACGTCTGTTCTGCAATAAAAGCCTGTCTTTACAGCAGGATTACAGCTCCACTTTAACATTTCGGACTCTTTTGCTAATTTGGTTTGGCACACCTGATGCATTTTGAGCCACATTCTGGCTACCCACCGGAGGGGAGTCTTCCTTAAATGTGAACCAGATGACCAGAGCAGGTGAGCTTGCCCAAAAATTATTTTGTTTTCCCTAGAAAGAATAAAGTGTTGAAGTCCCAGCACCTCTTGGATATCTTTTTGGAGCAATAATAAAAAAAAAAGTCTCTTATTTTTATTTTTTTTTTCTCTAAGGGTTCTAACCCATCCACCCTCCATTCAAAAACACAAAAGGTTTTTGCACTACACATTCATTTTTAAGCCCCCCGTTCACATCAGCGCAATCTGACAGGTCAAAGCGGAGCCTATTACTGGCAATAGGCGTATCCCAATTGGGGGCGGTGCCACACTGATTTCCAAAAGTAGTTCCTGCACAACTTCGGGGGATATTTTAATAGACTTCTGTGTATGAATCCGCACAAATGTCTTTCAAAGTCACTCCTGAAGTCGGACGGAAGTGCGGCTTTGAAATCGTTCAGATGAACTCGCACGATTTCAAAGCTGTGTTCAGTGTGAACGTGGACTAAGGCCTGATTCACATGCATTTCACCTATGCATTTTTAGTGCTTTTTGCATTTAGCACTACAGAACGTGTTCCATCCTAAACCATGTTGAATGAAATAAAGTGCAAATCTGCAAAAAGCACTAAAAATGCATAGGTGTGAATCAGTCCTAAAGCCCAGTTGGACAATTAGTTTAAATCCACTAAATACATTCTAGGTGTCCATAGTGAAAAAGAAGAAAAAAGAGCGCACCAGCCTAGTGCATTATCCTAACAAGATAAAATCTACTCACAAAGGTTGAAGGAACAAATCGCATTTGTAAATTGCCATAGCGGTAATAAATCCAGTGGTAGCAGTTTTCCAGGTCCCAGGAAGGAGGCGTACGGACTACTGCTGGCTAACGCGTTTCGAAGGTTACCCTTCTTCATCAGAGCACCTTCGAAACGCGTTAGCCAGCAGTCCGTACGCCTCTTTCCTGGGACCTGGAAAACTGCTACCACTGGATTTATTACCGCTATGGCAATTTACAAATGCGATTTGTTCCTTCAACCTTTGTGAGTAGATTTTATCTTGTTTTTAATCAATAAATCTGTAAAGAATAATGCACTAGGCTGGTGCGCTCTTTTTTCTTCTTTTTCATTTTTGGCATTAGGACATCCCATCCTAAGAGCAGCAAGGCCGAAATCCATAGTCCTTCCTGAACCTTTGGGATCTTTAGCTTACACACCCGTGCGCAAGAGTATTTTGCTTTTAGGTGTCCATAGTCTTGCAGTCTCATTTAGAGAGCAGCCACAGCCTGAGTAGAAAAGCCTGTTCTCTGCCAGCATGCTGCAGAGAAGGACCCTGTCTGTGTGGAAGCAGCGGTATCTCGGCAGAGGTCTAACACATCTATTGCATTACTAGAGTTCTGAAATCGGCAATTTCATGCTCTCTGCTGACTGTAGAGCTATAGGCAGTGATGTATTTTGGTTTTATGCTGCCCTAGGCAAGACTAAATCAGGCACGCCCCCCCCAAGGTATAATGTTCTGGTCTCAGGGTCTGAGAAAGCTGCAGCCATTCACAGTGAACAGCTGAGGCTTCCTCATCAGACCCCAAGACACGATCCGTCCAAGTGCCATATATAGAATTACTGCCCATGATCTGACATCGTGCTGATACCTCACATGTGTGTGACCGACACACGCTTTACAATTTTTTTTTTTTGTTTGTTTCCTTTCTTACACTGTTGCAAAAGGCATGTGACCGGTACTCTTGAGAGATCTAGACCCCCAAATCCCTCCTTTGCACTTAAGGCTGGGCTCACACTAGTGCCATTTGGATGCTTCGCATGACAGGAGACTATGACCAGCTCTCATTGGAGCTGGTTCACACAGCTCCAGGATGGCTGTGGGGCAGATTGCATTAGAGTCCTGTGCGTCTTCTGGTCCGTTTCAGGTCCAAATCCAGCCAAAGATTCAGGCACGATTCGTCCCAGAAAAAAAACGTAGAACAGGGACGCACCGCGGACCCCTGCTGTGAGCCGCTCTGCACATAATGTGAGCTCAGCCTAAAAGCTTTCAAAAAACACCAAGATCAGCATTTTTAAATGCTTTCGATTTTTAAAACCTGGCGGTGATGGTTTCCGAGTAAACCGGAAGTGGTGTCATATTGATTCCGAGTTACTGTTAGGAATAGCCAATCAAAGCCTATCTCAGCTTTGCTTGGCTGTTTGACCAAACGGCAGATACTCAGGTGGCAACCATATCACCTTCCGCTGCTTGTAATAGCAATCCAGTGGCTAGCAAGCCACCCTGATTGCTACAAGAGCCGACCACCGGCTCAAAAAAAAAAAAAACCTATACCGGGGTGATGCCTGCAGCCATCATCCTGGTACAACCCCCGCAAGCCCAGCAACAGGAATTGGTTAAAGAGTCACTTGAAAAATGCTGCCCAAGGCAAACACCTGGTTTGCCTCGTGGCAGATACACCCCTGCCTATAGGTCAGACTCAGGAGGCACGTGGGACTGCTGCAGAGCAAGGATCCTTCGCTGTAGCATGCTGGCAGGAGATAGGCTTTTCTACCCTTTCAAAAAGGAACCCCCCTAGAGCAGGGGGGTCTCAAACTGGCGGCCCTCCAGCTGTTGCAAAACTACAAGTCCCATGAGGCATTGCAAGGCTGAGAGTTACAAGCATGACTCCCACAGGCAGAGGCATGATGGGACTTGTAGTTTCACAACAGCTGGAGGGGCGCCAGTTTGAGACTTGTTTGGAGGACACCCAAGCTCAACTCAAACAAGCAGCAATGGTCCAATTTTAAAAACAATTCTGAGAGTTCCGCTTCAAAAATTAGAATTCATCTAAAATTAGCCAGAGAGAGAGAGAGAGAGAAGGGAAGGTGAAATGTGAGATTAGTTCATTTTATTTTCTAGAAGGAAAACAAACGTGATCTGACGCTCAGTGTAAGACTTGTGTGTAGGGCTCAGACAGAACAGAACTGCAACAGAGAAGGAAAAGGGAAATGGGGGACAGAAGGCCAACGATCTTCAAAGTCAACGCAAAGCTTTATAAATATAACATGGGGGATGATTAGGAATCCACGGCAGCCAAGTAGCGATATTCTCTCCTTATAAAAAAAAAAAAAAAAAAAAAACACGACTTTTCTAGAATAGGATTTCTGTTGGCCGCGTTAAAAGTCCCAGCAGCCCATCTTAAATAAATGTCTATTTCGGTTTTGTGTAAAATACAACCAAGTTTCAAAAACTCTGAGCCTAGGATCCAATATTAAGACCATGTGATTCAGCAGTGAAGGATTATTTAAATTCTCATCAATACAAACAGATAATTAAACTACAACATTAGGATTCACTTCGCCTCCTAAATTCCCGCCTCGGGGGATGGAGTTGGGAGAACCCGCTTAAAAATTAACTTTTTTTTTTGGAGATCATAGAAAAATTCATTTGCAGTCCTTTAAGAAGTACAGGCTGGTTCTCCGTTCTTTAGGACGCGGACGGATGTAAATCGGGTGGTTTCCTGCCAGTCTGCAGCATTCCCATCGTTTTCGCCATCTGGAGCGGCGCCTCCGAAAGTGGTAAAGTAGTTCCCTGTGTGACCTGTTCCACATCCCAGCATCACCTTGCATAGCTCGGGCCGACGGATGACCGACTGACCTCAGCATAGATGGATGATCGCCTTGTTGATCTCAGGGTTGGCCCAGTCGTTCCGCAAGTCATCAAGATGGCCGTCAAAATCCACCAGAGTCTCGTAGGATCGGCTGTCCATGAGAGAGGCGGTGATCCTCTGAGCTTCTGGCCAGTCCTCAAACACATCCCTGAGAAAGTAGAAGGGGAAAAAAAAAAAAAAAAACTCAACAGCAAGTTGTAAAAATAGAGACACTTTCTGTACTGCCGGCAGTTATATTGGTGGTTCTATACAGACTGCAATGAAAGTGCGATTACAACGCAGCACTGGGGGGGGGGGGGGGGGGAATACTAACTCATGTGTGTCTTTAGCTTTCCATCGGTTGTCGTGGTGCTCATACAAATGGATTGAAGGGACTAGAGATTCCACTGTGAACTTTGCATTGTCCACCTATTGAGAAAACAGATTTAAAGGGAGATAAGCTATGGAGAATGTCAAGTAGTGCAGAAATGTTATAATCTATATATTTTTTTTTCTTTCTTAGACATTGTTATTGTATTAGCATCACTAGGCCTACCTAATACAACACATATATATATATATATTTTTTTTTTTTTTTTTTTTATTTACACACACTGGCCACTTTATTAGTTACACCTTGCTAGTACCGGGTTGGACCCCCTTTTGCCTCCATTCTTGGTGGCATAGATTCAACAAGGTGTTGGAAACATTCCTCAGAGATTTTGGTCCATAGTGACATGATAGTATCACACAGTTGCTGCAGATTTGCCAGCTGCACATCCCGTTCCACCACATCCCAAAGGTTCTCTATTGGATGAGATCTGGTGAGTGTGGAGCTCTATTGGATGAGATCTGGTGAGTGTGGAGGCCATTGGAGTGCAGTGACCTCATTGTCCAGTGGTGAGATGATTGGAGCTTTGTGACATGGTACATTATCCTGCTGGAAGGAGCCATCAGAAGATGGGGACACTGTAGTCATAAAGGGATGGACATGGTCAGCAACAATACTCAGGTAGGTCGTGGTGTTTAAACGATGCTCAATTGGTACTAAGGGGCCCAAAGTGTGCCAAGAAAATATCCCCCCCACCATTACACCACCACCAGTCTGAACCGGTGATACAAGGCAGGATGGATCCATGCTTTCATGTTTACGCCAAATTCTGACCCGACCATCTGAATGTCACCGCTGCAATCAAGACTCAGACCAGGCAATGTTTCTCCAATCTTTTAGATCCCTTTCACACCAAAAGAAGTTTTCAGGCATTTTAGTGCCAAAATAAGCACCTGAAAACTGCCTCCCATTCATATGAATGGGTGCTTTCATACCGGGGTGGTGCGCTTGCGGGGGCGGTAGAAAAAGTCCCGCAAGCATCTTGAGCAGCTATCGAAATGAATGAACAGAGCTTCCAAAGCGCCTTAAAAGCATTTTGAAAGCACCGCAGAATGGTTCTCTTTTTCTTTTAAGGTCACCTTGTCACATGACCTTAAAAAAGTGCCCCACTAAAGCATTGCAAAAACAGCCAGCTCTTTAGTGGCTGTTTAGCAGTGCTTCAGTGTGAAAGGGGTCTTATTGTCCAATTTTGGTGATCCTGTGCAAATTGTAGCCTCAGTTTCCTGTTCTTAGCTGACAGGAGTGGCACCCGGTGTGGTCTTCTGCTGCTGTAGCCCATTTGCTTCAAGATTCGATGTGTTATGCGTTCAGAGATGGTATTCTGCATACCTTGGATGCCCATTCTCCTCTGACCTCAACAAGGCATTTTCCTCCACACAACTGCCGCTCACTGGATATTTTCTCTTTTTCGGACCATTCTCTAAACCCGAGAGATGGTTGTGCGTGAAAATCCCAGTAGATCAGCAGTTTTTGAAATACTCAGACCAGCCCGTCTCCCTCCAACAACCATGCCACATTCAAAGTCATTTAAATCCCCTTTCTTCCCTATTCTCACATGTGGTGCGATCGGTTTACATATGTGTGCGGGACCCCAGACCTCTCCTCTGCCCTCAAAAGCATCTTTATCAAACCAAGATCAGTTTTATCAGATGCTTTAGTAGCCAGTAACAGCTGGTCAACAAACCATAACTGAAAGTGAATACTTGTCGCTTTCGGTTTCTTGCGCCACAGAGGAGAGGAGAGGGAAGGGAAGGTACAGATGTAATTTTTGCTGTGTTCAGCTGATCCACAGAGCAGTGGACCTGGACTTGGATTGCACCAGAGAGCCCAGGAATGGTGGTGAGGCCCTGCCATGCTCTATCGAAATGATCTGGCAGCTGTAGAGCCAGACTGATCACTTCTACAAGAATGCCCAACACCAGCTGCAAATTGATACCAGGATCGTGGCTGCAGCCACAATCCTGGTATCAATGCTTCCTGACGAGGACATCTATACTGTATGTATGGCAGACAGGAAGTGTAAATGAAGTAAATGACCAAAAAAAGGATTCTTTTTTCAAGTGTGTGATGAAAATTTGTCAAAGTGGTAAAATAGAACCTGTTCCAAAAAACAAATAAGACTTCTACAACTCACAACCTGCAGACGCCTTCAGCTCCATGTCCTCAAGACTTTGGGACACCGGTGCGTGATGTGATCCGTCCTCGGCTTCCAAGTTGCCATCCCACCCCCACCCCCCACACCCACCCCAATGCAGTGCACATGCCTTGATGGACAATAGGTGTGCACATACATTGGAGTAGCCAAAGATTTGAAATAGATACAGAAAAAAAGAGGATTTCAGTACCATTATCAGAGCGGCATCACTGTAACCCTCGGCGATCCGTGTGGCGATTCTCTCTGCAACCTGGTTAGGACTGAAAACACAAAAAGTTAGATACTTATTTCCACACTGGCCAAAAAAAAAAAAAAAAAAATAATAAAATTAAGTTGGGACAAGGTTCTATAAAAAAAAAAAAAAAAAAAAAAAAAAGGAGACAAAAAGTACGGAGGGTAGAAGAGGTGGAGAGCAGAATTTGGACAAACATAGAATGTGATCTGAACTCACCTGTTATCTTTGAGACGTTCGTTGCCTTGGTAGTACCCAGCGATCACATAACCGTTCTCATTGCACCAAGTATCAATCTACAAATAAGAAAAAAAAAAAACAGACGATCGATAAGACAAGGTCTCAGCCCGAGTTCACACCGATGCGATGTTAGACATTGCATGCGATTCGCACCACACTGCTGTGCAGATCACATGTGAAGTCTGTGCGATGAGAATTCAGACAGTTTGTATGGTTGAATTCGCACCAAAAATGGTGCAGGACCCACGCGATCCGATCCCCTCACCATTTGACAGTTCGCACTGCGATCTGATCTGGGGGTGTCAATAACTTTCTATTGACGCCCGTAGCGTTTCGCATAGGGCAGTGCGTACTGCCGTCGAGTCCTATGCGATGCACTTGGAATCGCGCTGGTTTCCGCATCGCAATAGTGTGAACTGGCACTCGAGGGGTACTTTGAATTCCTGGACTGCTGCACCGGCTGTATTGTGCATTGACAGCTCATCACCCCCGAAGCTACACTTTTTGTAGCTGCTGACTTTTAAACGAACTAAAAAAAAAAAAAAAAAAAAAAAAAAAAAAAAAAAACGGGTGGAATTCAGCTTTAAATGTGTTTTATAGTAGAAAGTGAAAAAAAAAAAAAAAATGTTAAATTTTTTTTTTGAATAGTGCAAATAAAAACCGGCAATTGGTGGTGGTGGTGGTGGTGGTGGGGGGGGAATGTATTTGATGACAGTGTTGCACGACCGCGCAATTGCCAGTTAAAAATGACGCAGTGCCGTATAGCAAAAAAAAAAAAAAAAAAAATGGACTGGTCAGGAAAAGGGGTAAAACTTTCCGGGGCTGAAGTGGTTAATAGGAAAGCAGAGGGACCGGCAGGAACACAAAGAAAGCAATACAAAGAACAGAAGACTTCCTCATACCAGTAGATGGTACAGCAAGGCACAGATCAGGAATATGAAATGTTGGGGGGTAACAAACCCTTTAAGTTTTAGTGGAAGATTCTCACCAGGGTTAAAGCCACCTCCAGCACCGGGGAGAGCGCTATGGTCCCATGGAAGAGCGGAATGCAGTCCACAAACAGGACCTGGTGTTGGCTCTCTCTGCGCCGGAGCTTCTCGGCCACCAGAACTCCGTTCACAGCGCAGGCCGGGTGTTTGGCACCGTGCAGCATCATCTTGCAGTAGGCTTGTGTCGTCAACTTGAAGTGCGGCATTTTCTATAAGCAAAAAAAAAAAAAAAACCAACTGTAATATCAACCCGACACAGACAGCAACCCCCCCCCCCCCAAAAAAAAAGTGTAGGTCTTTTTTTCAGGCTTTCTAAACATGGCCGACACTGCAGAGTTTATATGACTGAAGTCGTTGTACAGAAGCAGAATGTCACAATGGTGGTCAGTCTCGAGGGGGGGTCACAATGGTGGTCAGTCTCGGGGGGGGTCACAATGGTGGTCAGTCTTGGGGGGGTCACAATGGGGTTCAGTCTGGGGGGGGGTCACAATGGTGGTCAGTCTCGGGGGGTCACAATGGGGTTCAGTCTGGGGGGGGGTCACAATGGTGGTCAGTCTCGGGGGGGTCACAATGGGGTTCAGTCTCGGGGGTCACAATGGTGGTCAGTCTCGGGGGGGTCACAATGGTGGTCAGTCTCGGGGGGTCACAATGGTGGTCAGTCTCGAGGGGGGGGTCACAATGGTGGTCAGTCTCGGGGGGGGTCACAATGGGGTTCAGTCTGGGGGGGGGTCACAATGGTGGTCAGTCTCGGGGGGGTCACAATGGGGTTCAGTCTCGGGGGGGTCACAATGGTGGTCAGTCTGGGGGGGTCACAATGGTGGTCAGTCTCGGGGGGGTCACACCCTTTGTGGGGGCAGGGGCGTCATAGAGGATGACATGAGAGGTGATATTTGGGGAAAGAGTCAGGTGACAGGTGATAAAAGGTGACATGAGGAGTGATACTGGGGAGGGGGAGGGGCAAGCTACAAGTGGTATCAGTGACAGGAGATGAAAGGTGATATGGAGGAAGTGATGAGTGATATCAGAAGAGGGGGTGCCGACAGGTGAGGAAAAGGGGGAGATGACAGGTGATTTAAGGGAGGGGCGATATGATGGCCGATACCAGATGATCTGATTGGTGACTTGTCGGGGGGGGGGGGGGTGATGTATCAGGGAGGGGGATTGTCGGAGATGAAAGGTGATTGTGGGGGGGGGGGGGATAGAAGACGGGGGAACTGACAGGTGATATCAGATAACATGATATGTGGGGAAAGGTGACAAGTGAAATCAGTGGAGGGGGATGAGTGATATCAGCAGGTGATGGATGATATATGTTGAGGGCTGATATGATGGGTGAGACTAGATGATATTAATGATGACATGCGGAGGAAGGGGTGAAGCGATTGGTGATATCAGAGGGGGAGGTGAGGGGTGATATGGGGGTGATGAATGATCTCATAAGATGTAAAGAATTGATGAGTGATATCAGGGATTAAGGGATGGGTGATATGACAGGTGATATGTAGTATCAGTGATCAGGAGACAGGAGGTGACAAATGATAGGGGAGAGGAGGCATGGTATCAGGTAAGGGGTGATATGACAGGTCAGGAATCATGACAGGTGATGAATGGGGCGATAAGAGGAAATTAGATGTAATGAGTGTTGATTTTGGCAGGGAGGAGGTGGTGACAGATGATACGGGGGGAGGAGGAGGTGACAGATGATATGAGGGGGAGGGGCGGTGACAGATGATATGGGGGGGAGGGGAGGTGACAGATGATATGGGGGGGAGGGGAGGTGACAGATGATATGGGGGGGGGGAGGGGAGGTGACAGATGATATGGGGGGGAGGGGAGGTGACAGATGATATGGGGGAGGGGAGGGGAGGTGACAGATGATATGGGGGGAGGGGAGGTGACAGATGATATGGGGGAGGGGAGGTGACAGATGATATGGGGGGAGGAGGGGAGGTGACAGATGATATGGGGGGAGGAGGGGAGGTGACAGATGATATGGGGGGGAGGGGAGGTGACAGATGATATGGGAGGGGAGGTGACAGATGATATGGGGGGGGGGAGGTGACAGATGATATGGGGGGGAGGGGAGGTGACAGATGATATGGGGGGAGGGGAGGTGACAGATGATATGGGGGGAGGGGAGGGAAGCCTCCATCCGGTAATAATGGACGGGTCTCTGACCTGCTCTCTCTCCCGGTGTAGTACAATGATGGGTCCTCTCAGTAGCGCCCCTCCCCCCGGGTGTCCCCGCTCTCTCTCTCTCTCTCTCTCTGTCACTCACCTCGGGTCTCTCAGGCTCTCCCGGCAGCCTTTGCCTTACTCAGCCGTACAGCGAGCCGCTGACCGTCGCAATTCCATCTCAAACCAGCCACGGTAATCACGTGACGAGCCAGTTTCC